>VWZV01013712.1:0-48526 GCA_013397155.1 Irena cyanogastra | reverse complement strand
TACAAAGACAGTCTCAATTGTCTAATTTACTTTCATATTTACAGGTAATCTCTTGGAGTCTAATAGAAAGCTTTAAAGTTCCATGCATGTGCTATTTTCTTAAAAAAATAATGAAAAACAAGAAGCAAATTACACCTTTAAAAATCTATTTAAATTCATGTTAAACAACCGAACACATTAACCTTAGAGTCTGATACTCTAGAAATATCCCATGGCCTTTTTTTTTGAAGGCTTGAATTTCTACATGCTCAGGCTACAGCACATTAATAAAAAGGAGTTTGTGTACAGATTTTTGATAGAATTTATTAGTGTGTTCAATCTTACAGTTTAAATTATCTACTAACATGTGTTATTTTGTTCACAAACACAAATAAAAATATTTCCATACTAGAACATAAACTAAGTGCTTTTCTTAGTAAAAAAAGTCATAAAAATATTTTAATTAGGAAAAAAATGTAACTATATCTCACTTATTTGAATGGTATCCCAGCTGTTCTTACCAACCACATTTAAGTAAAAGAGACTAAACAGTGAAATTAAATTGCTTCTTGGTTTAGAGGTTATTTTCATCACTTATTTCAGCTATTTCCTGCTTTCACATTTGCTTTCAATTCAGCAGTACTAAACCGTAATCCCTGCAAGACTTACCCTGCTCACACACAGTTATTCTGCATAAGCAACAAAAAACATCGATTCAAAATCTGAGCTGGCGTAGATTTACCTAAACACAAATGACATATGATGTTATTTCCCATTTTGTCTTAACAGAAATTCTTCTGAGGGATTCCTGACACCCACCTACAGCCACGGACACTACCTGGTTTGTCTTCTGAAGACCACTCTGTACTGATGAGCTCTGCCCGAAAGAAAAAGGGGTAAGACCAGGGACTAATTTTGCAACTCTGAATCTCATCGTGGCTAATTTGTTTTCTTTCTCTCTCTTAATTGATCATGGTTTTCTAACTAGGACATTAAAGTTAAACGCCAAGGGCTATGTAGCACACACAACTTCAGAACAACTTTCTCATTAAAACATCGGAGGACAAAGTCTCAAGGAGAATCTGCAGTCAATATTCCATGTTGTTTTCTACAATTCCTTCCTTCAGTGTCCGCTCCTGCCACTGTGTTTATTTGCAGATCCTTTTACACAAAGGTAACAGGAGACATGTAGACTTACATGAGACTAAATTTAAGAATGTTGTTTGCTTCTAAAAGAGTCACGATTTCTTTCACACAGCACAAACAGAAAGTGAATGTAATAATAGTTTATTAGAGAATATTCTGAAACTTTAATGGTCTTTTTAGTCATTCCTTGCTCTGGTAATGCTTCAGGGAGGATTTCCCACCGGTAAATGCTCTATAATTTAAAATAAGTGAAGATATCAGGATGTGAGTCATTAATTGTTAATTATAGTCACCTACCTTTATTGGTTTCCTACAGAGTATCTAGTTAACAATGATCTATAGACAGATTTTTTAGAATACCTGTGAAAAAAAGAAGACTAAGGTACTTTATGTGATGGTTTCACACCATCTGCTACACTCTTTGAATGAAATGATAGTAAGAGGGAGTAAATTCAAAATGATGCAGCAGATGGTCTTGACATAAAATGATGGCATTTATGCCTTATTTTTGTTTTCTTTTTATTTACTACTGAAGAAAACAGAAGAGGATAAGCCCCAAATTCTATTAGAATATGGTAACATTATTTAGAACTATAAAATATGCCAGAAAAAAAAATTTAAAGTGTATCTTGTAAATCCACTGTAATATAAAGGAGAGAAAATAGAATCCTAAATTAAAAGAAATTGTTAAAGGAGAACTTGCGTATGCCCCATCCCTGGAAGTGTTTAAAACCAGGTTAGATCAAGATCTAAGCAACCTGGTCTAGTGAAAGATGTCCCTGCCCATGGTAGGGAGCTGGAAACAGATGATCTTTCAGGTGCCTTCCAACACAAACCATTCCATGATTCTAGTGAAGATCTCCATTCATCCTTCTTTCTACCCTTTCTAAGCCTGGCTTTTTTAGCTGTGCGCCCAAATAGGCAAACCCTTACTGCTGGGAGAATCTTCCATTTCTTGATCCAGTGTTCTTTCCTCTATATCTTCCTTAAATTGTCAGTGAGCTTCATTTTGATCAGAGCTCTAATTGACTTTTGAACTAACTTTTGGGAACCAAGCAGACAGTAGCTAAAAATGTATCTATTTTGTCAGTAGTTTCTTTCTGTCGTTCTTTTGGGACATTATCTGAGTAACCTGTTCTCAAAATACTGAGTAATCTGAATGGTTTCCGTGCAATGCTCCCTCTATTGGTGATTCAGTTTATCCCCAGCAACTGCATTAGCAGCCTTCAAACACTCTTTTCATAAAATAAGGCCTCACAAGTCAGCATTATTTACAGATGAAACCTGAAAAATTACTTTCAAAGGGAGAATAAATAAATAAATACTGTAAAGGAGCTTGAATCAAATTGATTGTGACACAAACACTAGTTGAATTTTTACATCAGAACAGAAATTTTACCTTACTATTGCCTTTTTGCAACACTATCAGCAGTAAATTTATTTCTGTTGCTAGACAGTGAGGTGCACTCCAGGTCTCTCCGAACATTACTTCCCATTACAAAACTTTAATCTTATTTTGTAGATGGAACTCTAACGTATTTTACACCCAATTCTGCATTATACAGCATAATTCATGGTGAAGTAAGAGCAGCCTTCTTATCAAATTCAAGTCGCAGAATCAGCTACTGAACTACTTGGCAGTCCCCCAAAAACACAGAGGCAAAAAATAAAGTGATAAAAAGTTACTGAGAAGAATGGGGTTGCATTTAATTCCATGATGCAGTGACAGGTAATAGGACACAGCAGAATAAATTCTGTAAAAAAAAAAAAGGACTGAAAGTATTGGGAAAAATTATAGTGTCAGATTACATAACGAAACAAACTTTCCCATGGAAAAACTACTAGAACCTAATTTAAGGAGCCTCCTTCTGTAATATTTTTGTTTGAGGAAGAGAAGACTCCTCTCATGTATACGGAATTGTTTCTTATTATTAGGCAAAAAGATAAGTAAGGGGATCTAGAGATAATGGAATGTGTTTTCAGCTATGTCACATAGCAAAAGATTACTGAAGATAAAAGTCGTAAAGCTCAGTTTGGCACAGTTTTTAGATGTGAATGTTTATATAAATGATTATGAAATATCTGTAATGGGGAATATTATGGGGAAATGCGCTCTCCTTTTTCATAGACATCTAAATAATTGTGTGGAACTTATGCTAAGAAAAATAAAAAATAATAAAACATGAGGTCCTTCTCTTAGGAAGTAACAGAGTCTTCCTTTATGAAGTAGCTGAGAGATTGTAACACTGGCACACGACCTAATCTTCTGTACAGCTCGAGATATTTATAGCACAACATGATGATAGAACCATGAAATCAGGACAGCTAGAGCAGCCATAAACCATACATTAATGAAATATCAATCAGAAAAGGAAAAAAAAATACACCTCAATACTATACTGCAAAACAAAAAAGTGACACAGAATTATAATATTTTTCTCATTAATGCCATAAAACTACTGGAAGTGCCAAGCTGCGTATTTTTGTTTCAAACTTCAAATGTCTTCCTGCAGGGGAAAAAAAAACATTTCTTTCATACATCTGACTGACTTAAACACTTGACTGCTGCCAAAGATTCAGACATAGGTCAAAAGTAAGAGTAGTACTCTTAAAAGAGTTTCTGCACTGCTTTTGAATGTATTTCATTGGAATGTTAATCACCCAAAAGAGAAGACCTAACAAGAGAGAAAAGGCCCCATTGTTATTTTAGCGTGAAGAGTTCAATAATATTAATTTTATTGAAGTATATTTTCATGGAAATATTTCTTTTTTTTTAATTTAGCTGAATCCTGAAATTTGTGAAAAGGAGTGGAGGAAGCAAAGGACTTTTAGTCTTCTTTAGAAGTTGATAAACTCTTTCTTTAAAGTCTGATGAATGTAAGACAGATGTGACATCCATCTGGAGCAGTCTGATGTGAGATGTAGAGAAGAGATGAAGCACAAGAAAGGCACAGATCCTCAGATCCTGCTTTCTATAGAAGTGGCACTGAAGGAGAGAAGGAATAAAGGATTTTCAGAGCCTCAGACTAAGGGCAGATAGAATAAGGAAGAAGTTGAGACTAAGACCAAAAGCAGACAGTCACTGAGCAAATGGAAGTAAGATTTTGTGCTTGTCTCCTGGAAATAGCTTTATAGAAGTCAAATGTTTGAATCTGACAAAGATAATGTGTAATCATCTTCAAGTAATGTATAAACGCAGAAATTTTTATTTTTATCAATGCTGTTAAAATGGTATTTGTGTTCACTGAATTGTATTTCTCAAACTTTAAGAGTATTGGACTGCTTTGCAATGAAATTATGTGAGCCAGATTGATGTGTCAAATCATTTTGGTGATGACCACTGCTTAACAGACAGATCCATGCACGGAAGACCCTGCTACCTCTGAAATATCATTGTTGTCCAGTAATGACTCCCTTCTTCCTTCAAAATCCTGGCAGGACTCCTGTAAATTAATTGTGCTTTGTCTTAGAAGTGGAGGCCTCCATGTCACAGAGCTAGGTAGGGCTCCCTGTTCCCCATAACAGAGGTGCCCAGAATTTTGACATTCCTTTTCACACACTTTACTAGGAGAAAATAGTACAAAGATAATGCTATGAGAAGAAACACACCAGAGGCAAAAATTCTTCGTTACTCTAGGCTACAATACACAGCTCTTGCAATATAATCTGCCACTATACTTAACTGCAAGAGACATCACATGTCATCTTCTAGGTAGATACCTTGATTATGGGCTCCTACTTTAAAGCACCAGCACCAGACATCTTAAGTGTAGGCAGTAGACCCTGAAGTGCCTTTTTGATGATGGGCCATTCATTTCTCCACAGTAACCACGATCCAGGAAGTAGTTGGGATCCACTCTATCCCCATCTATAATTTAGTCATTTGTTAATAAGAGTAAAGGGATGACAATATTTATTTCATGCAGAGCTAAACCTCCTCCCAAAATGCTGAGGTGATGTCTCATGCTAGGCATGATTCAGAAGAAAATAATATCAAATAAGTAAGAATCAACAAGGATTGTATAATTTTGAAGGCAAATATACACCTCGTCACACCCACCAGAATTAAAGCCTCCTTATAAAATTATAAATAACTTTTGGTTCCTGTAATATAAATAGACTCTTTAACCAAAATTACACCTAAAAAATTGTTCTTCTGGCCAGTTGTCACTCAAAAATATAATCTTCAAAATTTTATATTCAGAAATGGCTGAACATGCGCCTATCAACAGGAAGTGATGAGTGCTTTCCCTATGGAACTTTATGTCAACCCACAAGTTTCCTCACTTTTTGTTCTTTCACTTCAGTCCTCCATCCCACCAGGCAGAAATGACTAAGTGGCTATGTGGCCCTTAGCTGGAGGCTGAGGTGAAACCATGACTCCTGCACCACCTCGCTATGGATGAATTCACACTAAGAGGTTCCAGAGAAGAATTATGTGTTTCTTCATGCCACTTTCCCCTACAGAACTTAATTTTTTTTTTTGTTAAGAGTTGCTGATGATTCTTTCATACATTTATACATATTTTCTATTTATACATAGATAGCCATGATACGTTGACCTATGTAGCAATGCTTGTTGTTTTATTTTGCTGCTTAATTTTGTTTATCCTTTAGAGAAAACAAAAGTTCAAGATTCTACATTTTAGAATATCTAGGTAAGTACTAACGAAAGTATTAAAAGCTATTATAGTCTTCTTATGTTTAAATTGCATTTAGATTTTCTAGTTGCATAGTCAAGCATAAAAGTACAAACAAAGAATGTTCCCTAAAAGGCTTACAATCTATTCTCCCCTTGGTAACTTTTTGTTTCATTTTGATAAATACATAAAAATTACAAAACACAGTTCTTTTTTAAAAAAATGTTCAGTTTTTTTCTTACTTTTTTTTTTTTTGCATTTAGCAAGAATTAAAGTATCTGACACAACAGGAGGAAGACTTGACCGCTTGCATGTTTAATTTCCACTTCTTGCAGTATATTGTTATATATGTTTCCAGGAATGATCTGAGAGGCAATAACTTAGGAGATGGCTGTATCTGGATGGAGAAAACCCTGAACTAGTTCTGCTAAGTATTGTCTTGCCTTTAGTTCTACTGTTTTCCCTTTTTGTTATTAGTCCTAAGAAGTGGACATTCAGGTCCAATGAGATTCTCATAAAATCTTCCTATCAGACAGGATTGAAATACATTTCAAGCTAGAAGAGCTAGGAGCATTTACAACATATTTTGTCGAAAGGTGTTAAGTTAGTTTTAAAACAATACCACCCACACAAATAGCTAGAAAATATCAAACACCATGCTGTGTTATGTACTTTATTGCTGGCATGCTACAGAAAGATGAAATGCATTCATTATCTTACCATGACAGTGAACCGATCCATTTATCTTGTACTGTTACAATTTTAAGCAGGAAAGTCTCCTTTAATAACACAAAAAATAAGTTCAAGTTAAGACAAGAATAATTACGACAGCTATTTTACGTATTTGCTCCATGAGCATGATACATTTTGACAATAACATATTACAATAATTACTAAGTAGTCACTGCTTTAAAGTCAAATACAAATATAAACTATCACTATAAGCACTAACACATAAAAAAGGCTCATCAACATTTAGAGAATGTTGAGTGTGTAGAGTATTTGAAAGTAGTTAATGAAATGTAATAGTATGTATTTCCATACGCCTAAACATTAGATAACCCTTCAAGTCTCCAAAGTAATATTCAATCCATAGTTCTGGCTTACAGTATTTTCTTTCTCATTGCATATTTTTAGGTGTTATTTATTTGTATTCCAGCATTGTTACAGCTAGTTTTGTCAGCTATATAGAAAAAGAGGTCATTTGTGTCAGAGTTCCTTTTGAAAGTGCAATGTTTTCATGAGAACTTCATAATATTTAGCCAGGTATGGCATGCTTAAAAAAACCTCCACACTTTTTTCTGGTTTTCTGTAAAGAAAAATATAACACAAAATGAAGAAACTCCATAGAAGTACTGAAGTGATAATGTCACACTTAGATGAATTAATTTTTCAGCTCTCCTTGCCCATTTTTTCTTGGAATCTTGCTTGACAGTTCTATAATTCACGTTTACTACCAGAAACCTCAGGATTTTCTGTCCTTTGCCTTTGAGACTTGCCTTTCCTACCATTTTACAAGAGTATTCTCCTTCTAGGTCACAGACCAAAGTTACCAGGATTCTGCAAAATGAGATCCAGGCATTTCTATGGAGGTTTCTGGGTGAGAGTGCACGGCACACACGCTGCACCAAACAAACTCCCTGGCAGCGGAAGCAGTTTGGTAACCTTCAAACACCCAACAGCAAAACCAGGCCAGCTCTGTTTGAAATTCTGCTGCCTTTTATTGCCACATCAGTGTTAACTGCGTGTTTGGAAATGGCTTTTGTCTTCATGAATGTTATGGGGGTTTTTTCCTAATTCTAATTTCTTCCCTTCACTTAACCTCACAAATATGTTTCTTCTTGTTACAGCTGCAATACAGACAGCTAAAGAGTAGCCTAAAGTTAGTTAAAGCCAGAAGACAAAAGACTGAAGACCTAAATGAGAGTTTGATGTTTGGACATTTGTATAAAGCATGATGATCATGTTAAAATAGCCATATTGTTCCTGCAAGTATTAATCCATAGTAAATTAATTTATATTTTTGGGCAGTTTACTAACTACCAATAAACCAAAAATTCTCATAATAAAATCCCATAATGAAATCTTGCCAATCAGGTTGAAGTGTTTTATCCTTCTCACATGCATGCCTCTTCTAGATATCAATAAGACTACCGTACCTATAAACAAAGGAGCGACTTTTTGAGGAAGTGCTAAACAATATTTTCTTTCTCTGGAAGGGATTAACAATTTTTATGTTCAATAATTTTTCAGTACTTGTAAATAAAAATTTCCAATAGACTTAAAAGACTACATGGGGAAACTCATTTTGCTATAACAAATTAGTATTTAATCCAAAATAAGAGAGTTTGTTGTAAGCAGCTTGGCCAATAGACATAAATTTTAATGATAGACAGACAAAAACAGGCAGAGTGCAGTATCATTTTTAATACAGTAACACAGGCATTCCCTTGCATAACAGCTCTCATTATGTAATTTCCAGTGGCAATGTAATATGTCTACTGTAATTTGCAGACACGTTTAAAACTAAATGTGATTAATATTTATGCAGCTGGATTTTTTTTCCAAAAGCAGATTTTATTTTATTTTATTTGACCTTGTTCCTCAAATTAATTTTTTTGCTTTCATCTTTCTGCTTAATAAATCAAGGAGAATACATACATAATGATTAATGTTAAAACTGCCCTGCAATAATATTGTGATGTGCTGAATTATATGTCCTACTGGAATTAAATCTAAACTCTTTTACCTTTTATTAATTGAAGAGTGGTAGTAAAAATCATAATATATCTGCCAAGAGGACAGCAGAGACACATGCAAAATGTGCTTCAGCTTTTTGTACATTCTCTTAATTTATAAAAGGACTTACGCTTTAATTTTCTTATAATTTTTTAATTCAATATTCAATTTGCAGGCAAATTGAAATGTTTCGAACTGCAATATATTTAGATGTGCATCTTCATTTCTGTAATTTCCCTCTTCATTCCTTCCATGTCAATACAAATTCTTCCTGATGAGATTGTTTTAGCAACTTGCTTGAAGAAGTTTATTGTAATTTTCCTGTTTTGTAAAAAATTATGTAGATTATTTTTGAACACATAGCCATCCTTTCATTGTAAAGAATCCACATGCTCCTGCATCAATAAACAATATTGAAATGGTGTGGTTTTATTAAACCATATGCTGGAAAAATTATGTTCTATCTTTTGAAAACAATAAGCATTAGAAACAAATTCTGAGAAAAACTAAGACTATTTCTTCGTGCACCAGTAAGGGATTAGCCTCTTCTCATTTGATAATCCTATATTTTTATTAATTAAAAACATTCAGAAACTTAAAAACTCACAACACTTTCAAAATTGATAACAAAGTGTGTTAGAAACATAATTGGCTTAATAGCTGGACTAGGCTTCAACCCCTTTTTATTCTATTAGAACCAGGGAACTCAATTTCCTAGGTACAGGGTGTTATGGATAGGATTCCCTATTTGGAAAGATACAGCTGTAACATTGTTCTTTTTTTTTTTTTTTCTATTTTTCCTGTACTTCAAGCAAGTATCTTTCTAATGTTTTTCATCCATTTTAAATATGTCTCCTCCTCTTTCTGGTGGAACAAAGACTTATGGAGAAAATATTTAGGTTTAGGAAAGTGATGAAATATTATTTACTGCCCAGCAACTATATAAGCCCTAGAGAGAAGGGAATTTATCAATCATCCCAAGAAGACAGAGTGTGTAAGAAAGGAGGACAAACTGAAAATTGACCTATCAAAAATGAAACTGCAATTAGGCAAGAACAGCTAGGTTTCCCACTGCCCAAATAAAACTACTGTTCAAAACTATCAGTACAGAATAGGCTTGATACTGAGGGTTGGTGAGTAGTGGAAAAAGAAACAAGAAAGGGAAAGAAAAAAAATTAAATGATAGATACGCTAAGATTATTTAAATCAACATAGAAAGAAATTAAAGTATTACTGAAGAAGAACAGTAGTATTTTTTCCCACTACCTAGAAGAAAATCAAGTGAATAACAGTTCAGATTTGCAAAGCCTGACTGTAATGGATGACACTGAGTGAAAAATTGGGAACCACTGAGAACTGGAATAATTGTGCTTTTGCCAACAAAAAATAGAAAACATTCCCAGAGATGGTGCAGAAAGCAGAACTGCAGTGCACTTCCTGTTACCTTTGAAAGCCCAGTGTCTCAATCCACAATTTATGTATTCCAATCTAACTTGTGTTACTTGTTTTAATTCAAAAACTATGCATCTTTGCTAGGTAACTACTCTAAAAAACAAACTATAAAGCCAAGTTTGATCACTTTCTCTCAGGTTTCAAATGAATCATCGAATAATTAAGGTTGGAAAAGACCTCCAAGACTATCAACTCCAACTGTTGACATGTTCCACCATGACACTGAAAACATACCACGCATTTCTTGAACACATCCAGGAATAGTGACTCCACCACTTCCTTCCACAGCCTTTTCCAATGTTTAACCATGCTTTCCATGAAAAATTTTTTTCTAATATCCATCCTGAACCTCCTCTGGCACGACTTGAAGCTGTTTACCCTTGTGCTATTGCTAGTTGCCTGGGAGAAGAGACCAAAGAACATTTGAGACAAAAATGTACATATGAGCTGCTCAGTAGCTTGGTGTAACCTAGCTGCCTGCTGCTAGAAACCAGCACACTTAAGAGACAGCTTCTGAGCACCAGAGTTGGTGACAAACCTCTGGGATTAAGTTCAACTGAGCAGATTTGGAGAAGTATATTTTGGGTGCAAGCACCAACATTGGATATTGGGCACCACTCATACGTTTACACCCTCTTTGACATTTAGTACAAGATTCTTCAGCTCATCTCTGAAATTACAGCAGGGTGGTTTTTCTTCAAGTAATGTGTCTGTGCAAATTGTAACCCAGATATCTGAACTGCACTGTGCAGGGACAACTTTAAATTTTCATTTTAAAAAGAGTGGTTTTTTTTAAATGCATTACACCACCTACAGTAAGAATAATCTAAAATCACATCCTGCTATTTAAGGCAATGCTAAGAATACTGCTTTCATCAGAAAAACTAGGAGAAAGTGAGTCTCAGACAAAAAAAAGTTACAGAAAGATGATCACAAGGTTTGTTGGAATGTATCAATAATAACTTCAACAGTAGCAAGACAGTGACCCAGGCAGTTTAAACATATGACGTAGTTTACTTACATGAGTAAAGCATGTTTTTTCAGTGTGTCTAGGCTGAGATTATTTCTTCCTAAAATTTTTATTTTACAAAAATTTTCAGAGTGTGCCCAGTGTGGGAGGTAAGGAGGTGGAACAGATTTCCAAGAGTTTTGCTAAGGAAATCCATAATTTGGAATACTCCCCAGTGCATGAATAGCATCCTTGTTTTTTTGGTTTTTTTTTTTTTTCCTCCACTAGGCAAGAATGATAACAGCAGCATTCACAGTGGGTAGGAAAAGTCTGTGGAGACTGAGTTCACTAATGAGGTAAATGGAAAAAAAAAGAGTGGATGTTGGAAGTAGGTAAAAGCCTCTAGATTAGATAATAACTGAATGAGGTAGGTGTTTTCTTTCAAGCACTCTAGGAGGAAGAGAGACACTCTGTGGAGTGAAAGAAGCAGAAAGGGATACTGGTGCTAGAAGATGAAAGAAAAGCAGAAATCTTTCATCTCCTCTCTAAGTAAAGGGAATTTTTCAGAGAGAGAAATATAGAACATAGTGTGCTATCCTTTCAACGCTCCCGGGGGAAAAAGGGTAAGTAGATTAGAAAAGTGAGGGTCATGATAAAGATCATCTCTTGCTGATCCATAAGGTCAGCTTTTAAAAATATTTTAACCACAGGGACCAGTGGAAAAGAGGCAGCTGAGATTTGAACATTCAGTTGTTACTTCGGCATTCCAGAAACACAACCGCTGTTCTTCCAGCTCCCTTCTCTTGCCCATTCTGGGCCACTCTCCTCCTTTCTGGTTAGAGGATGGGATCATTCTAGCACTTTTCTCAGCATGAAAACAGAGCTCTCTGCACTGTGCACGTGACAAAACTGCCATTTTCTTTCTTGGCTCACCACAGTTGCAGTGCCACAGAATATTTGAAGCTACAAAGCACTTCCGGAGACTGTCCACTGCAATCCACGGCTCGGAACAGTGGCAGTGGCATCCACAGCTGCAGGATTCCCAGTCAGATTTTTAATGTCTTCAAGGATGAAGACCTCATCACTTCTCTGAGCAACCTGTTCCACTGCTTAATCAGTCTTAGAGACTGTGATTCTGTCTTCCTCAATACTCCTCCAGATACCTCCAGTGTCCTCCAGCAAGAAAAGATTGTTTAGGAAAGACACTGTGCTGAGTTTTTTAAAAGGACTTACTGCAAACATATTATTTCTAGACTTTATTCTATCACTGAAATAAGCAGATGCATAAATAAATTTTAAAAAAAAGAAAATCATCCTTCCAACAGTGAACAGATATTCCTGAAGATCATTTAAAGGCAGATACTAAAAGACTAACAGTGAAAACAAATACAACACATGTGGAAGAACAATATAACAGAGAATTTAAACTATCTTTATATATGTTATTATACAGTGCTTAGAATATGCATTTAGAAAAACTAAATTATGCTGCTCTGCTCCTAGTGTACTTGTACAATGGACTGCAAGTATCCAGAATTCCAGTTACTGTATTTCTCCAATCTGATAGAGTGCAAATACAAATTTGAGTTCTTGACTAAGGAAGAAATATGTAATTATCTTCTCAAACATATTTTCACTTTGAAATCTTAGGATGAATTAATATGAAAAATTGAATCCATCTTTGTAGGAAAAACTCTTCCTACTATAACTTAATGGTCAGGAAAGAAGATAAAAGAGATTAAAGTACACAGAAAGAATATTAACTTATTTTTTTCTACTATACTTATAGTATAATTTTTAAAAAATCTCAAAAAAGGTTTTCCACATAACTGTTTCAGTGCATTCTTATCTAAGTAGTCAGACATGACTTTGTCCCTACAATCACAGATTCTGAGACTGAGTAAAATTCACAGTAATGAATTTTATTGCACATTTCTGTACTACAGCTAAGTACCAATTTATATGTTCCATTTTGTACAGCACATTTTGCCACTGCATCCCTCTGAACCCTGTTTAACATGTTAAACTGTTTTACAGCCAGGCAGTGCCTTTGTCTTACTGAGCACACGTGCAGCAATAATGAGGTCCAACAACAGCACACGAATGCCAGATGACCATTTGACCTGAGACTTGACAGCCACAGGGAATGGGAAGCTCTGCATCCTGGCATTTTATGTGTGTGTGACTCAGTATCTTCTTCTAAAAATCAGGGATTGCATTCCAGAAGGATTGGAGCAACACAAAAGAGTAGGACAAGAGGCTTTTTTTTTTAAAGCAAACTTTGGTAAAAGATCAAAAGATAATTACAATACTTTTAAAAGACACATTTAGATACAAGTGTATGGGGAAAGAAGAAAATTATCAAACATTCCAGGGACAAGGACTCCATTCAAGGACTTTGAAATAATCCTAATACTGAATATTGGCATACCAAAGGAAATTTGCAGTAGTTGAACATTTGTTTTCATCTCACATCAGGAATTAATAAAAGAGGCTAAAAATGTGTAGAGTTTAAATGAGGTCTCATCTAATGCATTTTTACAATGAAATTAGTGCAGTTAAGACACAAGGGAGCAAGTCTGCATTCAGGTGAATACTACCTTCCTAGAAAATCTATGTCTAAAAACAAATTAAGACATCATTTACCCTCATGAGACAAGACAGCAGACAAGACAAAAAAACCCCACACTTTTTATTGTATACACACATACACATATATTTATATACACATATATCTCCATGTATGTGTCTATATATATATGCATACATGACTGTGTGCACGCATAGTCCAGCTTGAAATGTTCCATTACTGAAAAATTCATAATTAGTATTTTGAACAACATTTTCATTTTCTTGTGAAAAAGCACTTTAGAGTTAAAATTGTTGTCAAAGTCTCTTAAAACATATGATACACATCAAAGTAAAATAGCATATGCAGTCAAGACACAAATACTTGATAGAAGATATGTAGAAGGAAACTAATTGTTTCAAAACTGAAAAAAGAGTTTTTCGTCCTCGGCCTACCCAAGAAATGCATATACCAATACAGAAATCCCCATTTAGGTGTAGCCACTGTCAGCAAAAGTGCTTTACTGACAGTAGAGTTCCTAGTAATTATCCAATGAAAATAACATATATCAGCAAAAGCATTTTACTTCCTAAATTACATAAACTAAGGGCTTTTTCTTCTAGTATAACACAAATTTTCTGTGAGTAGTGGAATTGATGATGACAGTTTCCTAAGAATGTGTGCGTTTCATTCCCTAAACTCAGTTTCTGTGACATAAAATCCTTTCCTTCCCTTTTTCCCTCCACACTAATGGCAGGAAACTGTGTGTGTTATGGCTAGTCCATGTTTATAAATAATCTAATTTTGACATCTAAAAACTCAAAAATGTCTGAGTTTTGACATCTTTTGACATTGAAAAGCTCAAAACCCCCCACAACTTTAAATGGCTCACTTTCTCTTACATTTTCGTCAAGGAGGGGCACTAACTGAAACTCCTCTACTAAACTGACTATACTCACCAAATTTTCAGGATCCTAAAATCTTTTTTGCCTTTCTGTCAAAATGGGTTGAAATCAACTGGATTCCTGTGCTTTAGAGGGTACAATTTAGAGGGTTTTAGAGAACACAATTGGACAAGATTTGCTTGTTTGTTTTTTTTCACAAGAACAAGCTTGGAATATGAGCAAACACCTCCATGTCAAAATGTACCACTAGAGTTAAATGGTAATTTTCATCTGTCCTTGCACATCATACCCAGAAAATATCAACCCTAAAGTCTAGCCCTCCAGACTATCTTTAAAGCAAATGGGAAGAATTAGTGCTTTTATGTGTGTTATGGCTCACCTCACAGTAATGCAGACACCTAAACGGATCATCTGAGTCATGTTCCTGAACTTCTCTTGAAGCATGTATGTAGATAATTAAGTTTAAAAGAGAAAGAAATCCCACTTGAAATTATTTTAAGTAGACACTATATTAGGAATAGGAAGACAGTAGTATCAAACAAATGTCTTAAAAGGTAATTAGGAAAAAAGTAGGCAAAACCCATGAGTCTTAAGCTATGTTTAAATTAATGGATCTTCATTTAAAGAAACTTTGGAAAACGTAATTGGGAGTATTTCATAGCTAGGAATATGATTGGTCCAGTCTGCAAAACTGAAGTTTTAATAGGCAAATCCTTGAAATTTTGAATTTGTCTCAACATAAAAAAGTATCCAAATCTTAAGTCCCTGTAAGATTAAAAAAAAAAATTCCTTCAGCTGCTCTATTTAAAATACAATACAATTTATATATTTTATTCTGGAATTTGAACATGAACTTCATTTTGAAAGTGAATTTAACCCTTCTACTTCAGAATTTAACCCTTCTACTTCTTCTTAGAAGAAGCAACCATAGTTCAGTCATTCTCAATGACTGTCATTAATCTAAAAACAAAAAAAAAACCTCCAAAACCTCAACAAATTCAGTAACTAGGCTTTAAGTTGCCCTAGATTAATATTTTAAAATTCAGGAAAAAGTTGTAACATACTAGATATCTAAGCCAAAAAAAAATTCCAAAATATCATCTGTCATATGAGAAAGAAGATAATTTTTCCTTATTTTCCTCTAGCAAAGGTACAGCAGCTAATAACAGGAATTTCAAGTGCCTTAACTTATAGTATCCTCATGAAATTGAATTGTAGAGTTATCCACCTGAACTGTAAGAGATCTAACCTTTTTTCTAAATCTCTTCATTTGGCAAATACAAAATGTTTAAATTGGCTTCAGAATGTCAAAAATGTTACAATGTAGACTTCAGATCTTGTTTTGACTCCTTCATAGGAGCTGTCAACCAACTCTTCAGGGAAAATGCTGTGGCTACTGGGCCCTTGTGCACCTTGTCTTTGCCATATCATATGTTTGACTATTAATCACACCTATATTCCTCATGCTAATCACTATTCTCACCTTCTGCATTTACACTGCAGTCTTGTTCCTATTTTTTACCTTCTCTTTATTTTGAAGTTTGATTCATGCTTGCATCGTGAGAGATAGGATATGGACCCTTTGCTTTTTAAATCCTTATTCATATATCTTGACCACATCAGTGTGCTCCTTGCAGTATTCCTCATTTCCTTCCACAAACAATTCTGTATATTCAGTCTGGTCCCAGTTTATCACCCAAATTCAGAAGAGGAGATCCAGATGATTCTTGGTAAATTAAATACAGAAGTTACATACAGTCCATTGAAAAACAAAACAGAACATAACAAAAATTTTAAAAACAAATGCTTTGTCATAATTAAATAACATAGCTACTTTTTCTTTTTCATCCCTCCAGAAATCTCAATAAAACATCATGCTCAACAAGAAATACTATATAGAATATTTGAGGTTGACTAACCTAAATTAGTCATCAGTAATGATAAAGAGAATTATAATGGAAGGTGTTATAATGAACATTGAATGGGATAACTCTTATTGCTGTTAACTGGTCAGCACTTCTAAATTGAGTTATAATGACATAAAGAGGTTTTTTAATGGTATTAATGACACTGACAACACTCAATCAATTGAAAGAACTGGGAAGAGCTGGAAATAGATGTATTTCCACTAGAACCTAGTGAAGGACCCATTTTAGAAGGATAAAATGAGGAAAAAAATTTGTTCTTCTAAGAGTGGAAATGAAAGCTGAAATGCAGCTGTGTGAAAATATTCAAGCAGGTGACAGGTGCAGTAAGAGCAGAATCATATAGATTATTTAGGAAACACTGTGCATAGTTCTACCCTTTTTTCAGTGTGGTTCCACAGGTGCAGCAGTGTGCCCACCTCCTGCCTTAATTACACAGTGGGAACAACAATGACTGAGGAAGCTGTTCTTTTCATCACAGTTCTGTTAACCTTCACTTAATAAACTAGATTAAAATTACTTCCCGTAGCTCCAATAGCAAATAATTGAAGATCCAGTTTACCAGACAGATAACACCTCCAAAAACATACAAACAGACCCTTGATGTAGACAAGAAGAGAGGGCATAGATCTGTCCCTTGTTCACAGCATTTATTACATTGTTCAAATATCTACAGCTAAGAATGAGAAAATAGTTTGAAGAAGCGAAATTTTAGTTTTGTAAATCACAATTCTACTGGTTTTTAATTCTTTGAAAACACCAGGGTGCTTGTTCTGCCTGATTGCCCTGTTTCCTTCTACACTGCTTTTCCTGTTTATATAATAGAGAATGGAACTGTAAGAAAATACATTTATCTTTACATAGTTTACTGCCTTCAATTGCAGAGGATTTGGACTGGTTATAATGTTATAAACTGAAAGGTTTGTCCTTTCTTTGATTTCTGTCATATTGAACAAAATATTATCCAGCAGAAAGAAACAGCTAGAATTTAACTACACAAGTATCCATATTTTAAAAATTTTGGCTCTAGTTACCTCTCCCTTCACGTATTGAAAAGAGCAGTAGGTTATCTAACCTGAATCTACTTACAGATGAAAAGTGGATTGCTACTTTCAGTCAATAAAGCACAAAGCATTTTTTCATCTGAATATTAGGGGGAATCATCACCTCCTTGGCTTACACTTTCATGCCACAGTTCTGATCATCAGAGATAGCAAAGTTAGAGTTCAGTCAGCCCAAGTGCAGCATTGCTGTTGGCAGTGTTGGAATGGTTCAATGATTTTAGATCTCTCTTTCCACAATAATCCATTAGAGTCCAAGTTTGTTGTGACTCCAAGGTGTATCTTGAAGCTCATATTTCTTATCTAGGGGCATCAAATAAAATGAAGCTTCCCATTTCTAACCTAGGCTCTTAGTCAAAACGTGAAGGCAAGCTGATAGTTTCTGTCACCACAGAGAAGACAGTGATGGTGTCAGACACCTGTGAAGCTCTATTTCTGTTAAAATAGTATACAGCACTGCTTTTCCTGAAAACACACAAAACCCCCAATAAATTGGAGGCAGTTTACTTGCTTATAATGCTTGCTTACAGTGTATTTCCAAGCAGGTATTTATAAAAAGACAGCAAAATTATTTGATGTATGTGCTCCTTTCCTCTGGCTTGTAGCAATTTGTGTTTTAGAAACAAAATGGAAAATGTATTGGCATAATTTCCCTATAATAAGTACCACAGATTTCACACACAATACACCTCTACTACTACAATATACTACATGCATCGTGCAGTATACATCATGCATGTAGTATGTTCATTGAACTCACAGGTAAGAACACCTACAATGTAATAAGTTTCACATAATTAATTTATGTATTTTCCTTCCTCTAACTTTTCTCCTGTTTAGATAACTGAGATGACTTCCTCAAATGTTTTAGAGAAAACAGAACCTGTTTAAATCGATATATTTTTGTATATGTAATGCACACTTTTATCCAATGACACTGGATTTGGAGATAGCTGACGATTTCTAAATACATGCTTCCAAGTAATGTGTCTTTTCCATCACTCCTGGACTGAAATAAAAGGTAATTATAACACTATGCAATTAGTCCACATTTTAGTAATATTTAGCTGTTTGCAGCAATATGCTCTTTCTCTGTTAGTTCTCCGATCATATATTCAGCCATTTAAACTGTACTTACTCTCCATAGTAAATGGCAGATAATAGCAGTTTGGGAATCTCAGTCAAAGTGTCGAACTTGCAGCTGCTCCTGAAAGGGATAGATTCATTAGTTACACTCTTGAAGACTTTATCTGACTCATCACATCAAGAGAAGGAAAATAAAATTGGTTATATAACCTGGATTCTTCCACTTACAGCTGTAGTATCCCAAGAAATATACAGAAGAAATAATGACGCTATTATTTGATTAGGTGCTACCAAACATGCTGTGGAGATAAAGACTTTCACTGAATCATCATCTGCCAGAAAAGAGAAAGAGCATCTTTACTCATAGGCTTGCCAAGTTGTGAAGAGGGCTTTAAACTAAAGTTGCCAAAGAAGGGAAACTCAGTCCATCCCTCTCCTGGCAGTTTGGTGCCAGGGCCAGCAGGAGATGGCCAGAGCCTGGAGAGGGATCACAGAATCAGCAGGAGGGCACCTGCTGCAGAAGGGCAGCACAAAGGAATTCCAGCCATGCCACAGAGTAAGATGGTTTCATCAGAAACCCAGTTTAAATTTCTCTGTGAAAAGGCACATAAAATGAAGAAGAAACAAGAAGAGCTTCTATAGGTATGGTGGTGATAAAAGGAAGACCAGGGAAAATGTGAGCCCTTTTCAGCAAGAAATAGAAGACCTGGTTACTCAGGATATGGAGAAGGCTGAGGTACTCAATTACTATTTATTTTCTATTGTTCTTCACCAGCAAATGCTTCAGATGCACCTCTCAGGTCATAGAAGGCATAGGCAGGAATTGGGAGAATGCAGAAACATCCTCTGCAGGAAAATATAAGGTTTGAGAACCTGTAAGGTGAGGTAAGACCATTGAGAGGTGCAGAAGTCCATGGGACCTAAGGGAGCCTGCTGATGAAGAGGGTAAGCTACTCTCCATCATCTTTCAGAAGTCATAGCAGTCTGGTGAAGTTCCCACTGATTGGAAAATGGGAAACATAACCTACATTTTTAAAAAGGGGAAAAAGGAAGACACAGGGAATTGCAGACCACTCAGTCTTACCTCTGTGCCTGGCAAGATCATGGAGCAGATCCTTCTGTAAACCAAGCCAACCATATTCTGAGCTGTATCAGAAGAAATGTGATCATCAGGTCAAGGGAGGTGATTGTCTCCTTCTGCTTTGCTCCTGTGAGACCCTACCTGGAATACTGCATCCAGCTCTGGGTCTCTGAACATAAGAAGGACGTGGATCTGCTGGACTGAGTCCAGAGAAGGGCCACAAGGTAATCAAAGAGATGGAACACCTGTGAAAACTGGCGGAGAGAGTTAGAATTGTTCAGCCTGAAGAAGGCTGCCATCAGAGAGGCAAAGCATAAGAGCAAGTCAAGTGATTAAAGCTGACACATAGGAAATTTCAAGTAGATATAAGAAAAAAGAAAAAAAAAATTGCCAGAAATTTGGTCAAACACAGCAACAGGGTGCTCAGAGGAGTCAAAGAATTAACATTCCTTGTACAAGAAGGTTACCTTCTTTAACTTGATTTCTTTGAAGCAGGAGGTTGCACTAGATAACATCTAGAGGTCTCTTCCAAACTAGGTAATTCTGTAACTGTTATGGACATCATAAATATCAGCTTGGAAAGTAGCTGCTACAGGAAGTACTTTACCTGTGGTTTCATAGGGCTTAACATCCCGTTTGTATGTGGCTACACCTACTGCTACTCCAGACTGTTCCAGGTAGTCAAAAGTGTGACTAATTGGGGATCTCTCTTTACCACAACCAGCTGAACACAGCTCAGAAGTTGCTCTGTGGCAGAATGAACCTAGAAAACGAGGCTAAAGAAAGTTCTGTGAAAAATTCATCCTTGTCATTTACACTCTAAATCATTTTGAAGACCACTCTATCAAAGCTTTGTCAATAGCTTTGTTGCTGATAACTACCTCTGAACTTTCTAAAAGAAGCTTCTCAACCAGCCCACCTGAGTCAGTGTCCAAGTGAACCTTCAGATCATTTCACAGGTTAGATGTGGATACAGGCAACAGTCTGCCTTCTTGTAAGCAGTGAGATTGAGAAACTGAAAGAATGAGAATTTCTTTGTATTAAAGCAGTTAGTCATAAGCATTGTTTACCTAATATGACTTTACAAGTGCATCCACCTGTCAAACACGAGAGTTTTCTTTTGATCCAGTAAACATTGCCCTGTCAAATGCAATATGGACTATATTAAATGACTTGACTGAAAAAGAGAGTTAAAACACTCCAGCATGTATGTCCTTGTGGTAAAATCCATAAGGAATCTTTGTACTTCGGATAATCCTCTCCATTCCTATAGATGTTAAAATCTGCAGCAAAGAGAAATGAGCATGATGTTATAAGTGCCACGAGCAGGCTGGTTTTGATTTATTCCTCCTCTCCCTTCAACTTCCTATCTGACTTCTCTCTGGAGAGCAGCTGCACTCCCAGGTGATGTACTATTGGTGCTGCTCTTAACAGAGCTTTCTCAAATGCTCTGTAAAGGCAGGAAAGCAGTCTGCAGGAATTATGAACAGATGATCCATGGCAGAATGTTCACTCTTGAGGCTGACATTGCAAAGTAGACAGATGAACCATGTGCCCATTAAGTTCTTACTTTTGCTTATGCTTATACTTTACTTTCCTGATGCTTATATGGTGTTCTGATGCTGCCACATGTAGGTATAAGAGTGCTATGGCATTCAGGGACTCCCAGTTGCCTCACTTGCAATTTCTGGTTTGATTCTTCCTGGCATGAGTTCTCCATATTTCCTTATTAACAAATTATCAAATACCTGTATGTGAATATACATACATACCTATCTTACTGAGTCAGTGCAAGCTGTAGCTGGGCTGTGGTATGAATACCACTTGTTGAAGTTCTCAGAAAATATGATTTAATTAATGGTTTTCTATGAGGGGGCTAGAATAGCAGTAGTTGTTCATTTTCCCTCCAAGCAGTGTGAAGAAAACGGCTCTAAGCATTTTGATTAGACAAGATATTTTGTAGCACAGCCTACCAGCTACCCTCGAGCTACCAGAATAAAGGGAGAAGACAGAAAAGTGACCTGCTACTCTGCAGCCTGACCTTTCATTCAGAGAAAGCCAGAATGGAGTCCTGCGTTTTAAGCCAATTTCAGTTCTAAATGTGTCCTGGTTTAAAAGTATACAACTGGACAAAACAGATTAGCCCAGCTGGTTTAACATTTCAGTTTTCTTAAAAGGACTTTCGGTGATACAGCAGATAAAGAGAGAGAAAAGTGCTAGGTATTCTTCTGTTCAAAGTCTGTTCTTTGTGTGTTGCCATAGCTTTGGAATCCTTCTCAATTAATGAACAGTGCTACAACACCATTTTATTTAATCTCCATTTATGTGGTTTGCCTGCTTGAGTTCAGAGAGCCCAAGAGCCTCAAAGTTTATTGCCTAGATAATCTTTAAGACAAAAAACCTAATTCCTGGCAAATAGCTTTTAGAGTGGAAGTATTTCTATTTAAACATAAAAAAGAGCCTTGAATCCTGAAATCTGGCTAAATAGCTGTGTTTCGGGTCCTCCTTGTTTCTTAGAACAGATAGATTCCATGTAACTTGATGATTCAAAGAATGAGGGACCTATTTTGATGAAAACTAATGGGTTACTTGGTTTTTGAAAATTTAAATATTCATACACCTCTCTTTATTAAAGAGATTGGAGACATAATTCAAAAGCTGCAATAAAATCGTACCTAAAATTATCTGAAGACTGTGCCTTAAGCAACTGAAAGGTACTCTAAAAAATCTGAATTTTTAAATAACTTTTTTATTATTATCTTTTTTTATATTGGAGATTTTTTACTATTTTTCACATTTAAAAACTTGGCTATGTCAAATATAGATACAGGGTTTGAGATTTAGTGTACTGTGTAAACAATTAAGCAACAATCCTGTCCACAAAATTTCTTCCAAATGATTTACCATTCTTTCAAGGAATAAAAACATAATAATACAAAGAACATACAGCTATAGTATTGGTGAAGGAAGTGGATGTTGCTCCTTCAAGCTCTAAAATTTATTTTTAATTACAAAAAAATCTGTAAAAATTATACAATATATCATCTTCATCTCATCTGAGATATATAGACATGCAGTACTTCCTGCACATTCTTACTAGCTTCCTATCAATCTACTTTATTTCCTTATCACATCTACTTAATAAGATTTACTATTTTTTCAGATGTTTAAGAATGAAACTTATGCTTCCAATAGGAAAGGGTGCTAGCAGTTTTTGCTGCACTATGGCTTGCATGAATCACAACTCTTTTTATCTTCTGGCTAATCTTCAACTTAAACCGGGTCTGGAGACAGATATAACATACTATAACTTAACACTTTTATTCTTACCTGCTGCTTTTATTTTTAAGTATTTTTATTTTTCATAACACAGTATTTGTTTTGCTACAGTAAGAGATGCTGTCACTCACTGACTGTAGCAGTCACATGAAAAAGAAAACTAATAAGACACCTGCTTTTTTCATCAATAATTGAAGATAATCTGCTCACTACAAAAACAAACAACCGTTGCAAGATGAGAATGAGAAATCCATGCCAAAATGCTCTACAGCCTTGTAACTAAGGTGATGATCTTAACAAATAAGTGTTTGATTGTCTTAGGAGGGAATTCAAGCCCAAATCTTCCCCTTTATATCCCAGAGGTCAGAGGAATTATCTGTAATTAATGTCAGGAGCTTTCTCCTGTTGCGCCTGAGAAGGGCAATTTACCTGAATTACACAAAGACTCAAGAACAAAATTCAGTCCTGGATCTCAAATGGAGGCAGGTTGTTCTGTTGATTTAGGTAGGCAACATGCTGAGTTAGTTCTCTCAGAAAAATCTCATGCTCTGAGTTTTCTTTTGAGAGGCTTCTCTAATTTATTTACATGCCCATTACTGATTCTAGTTTTCTTTGGTTTGAGTGATATGAAAAGGAGGAAAAGAAGTTTATTTGGCTAGGTCGTGTTTGCTGTTCACTGAAGTAATGTGATACTACACAACATGCCTTATTCCTATATCTCTATTTATCTCTGTTTTCTACTCCCTAGACAAGCACATCTAAATTATTGAAAACTATAAAAAAATTTTAGGCTTTTAAATTATACATTATAGTTTGAGTTCTTGTTCCATGTGAAATTTGCATTTATGAATTTCCCTGGTGATTTTTGGCATGTGAAGCAGAGGCTCAACATGGACTTCTTTATGACTCTCACCTACAATCCTTTTGCAAATAATGTTATTGACCTCAGTAGGCTTAGCCCAAGAAAGGAAAAAAAAAGAAGATATTTTACCTAGAATGCTAAAGCAGGTATTAGAATATACTCAAAAAGAGATATGCAAGGGACCATTTAAAAATTATGAAACACCAATGGAAGAAGGTCAAGTTTTTTCTTTCTTTGCTACATTAATGCTAAGTTACACTGTCTTTACAAACATACTAGTAACTCAAAAAGCTGAAATACGTGAGGATGTCTATATGCCATATTTCCACATCTACCAGACTTAACATCTGGTTTCTAGATTGAATCAGTGTAACACAGGTGTGCATTAAGACCAAATCAGAAGCTACAAAATAATTCACTCTACTTGTTTTAGGATAAATGTCTAAATCTAGAAACATAAACAAATATATTTAATCATGAACAAAACTCCCAGTACATTTCTAAGGCACTGTAACTCTTATAAGAAAATCCTGAAACCAGCTGCATAACCACCTTTAGCCGCCTCAGAAAATATTTCACTTCAGTTTTGAAAGGAACATTTTCTGCTTTTAACACATCATTATTTAGCTTTTCTTAGAGAGGCATGTTGTTGCAGGTCAGATAGAGATCATGTTACTCATTTAATATGCTTGATGGTGACATCACGAGCACATTCAATCACAAAATTTTAAGTACTTGCATTTCATCAAGCATCATTTTGGGAAGTAACAGCCCTTCACTTCAGCACTTCAAAAGGCAGTTTTTCATTCCGTGCTGTGTGAACAAATGTTCCTGTTCTTAGCCACTGGCAACTTTTGGGACTGTGGTGCAGCACATCATATAGTCAAAAGTCCTCATCTGTTATGCCCAGTGTGACCCTGGGAGAATTATTGGTGCAGTGACAGCTCAAAATTTTATTTTCACTCTTCCTGTGTAACATCAAATTCCTTATTAATTTAAAAGAGCAACGTACTCACCATCTATGTGCTGGGTAGGGTAGGTTAATTTGAAAATATCAAACCAACTTACATTACCTAAGGACAGAGGTTTGATATTCTGGGAATGAGAAATTGTCTTGCTTTACTTGGGTCTTGAGATGCCACTGTAACTCAAATTTTTACTTCCCTTTCAATGAATCGTCACTGACTCAGAAATCTTTGTCAACATAAGAAGGACGCGGATCTCTTAGAACAAGTCCAGAGGAGGGCCACAAAGATGATCAGAGGGTTGGAGCACCTCTTCTATGAAGTCAAGCAGAGAGAGTTTGGGTTATTCAGCCTGGAGCAAACTCCAGGGTGACCTTAGAGTACCTTCCGGTACCTAAAGGGGGCTACAAGAGAGGAGGAGGGGAACTTTTTACAAGGACATGTAGAGACAGAACACACGGCAATTGCTTCAAACTCAAAGAGGGTAGGTTCAGTTTAAATATTAGAAGGAAGTATTTTTCTTTGTTATGGTGAGACACTGAAAGAGCTTTCCCAGAGAGGTTGTGGATGCCTCATCTCTGGAAGTGTTCAAGACTGGCTGGATGGGACTCCAAGCACTCTGATCTAGTGAAGGGTGCTCCTGCCCACAGCAGCAAGGTTGGAACTAGGTGACCTTCAAGATCCTTTCCAAACCAGACCCTTCTATTTAATTTTACAATTACTTTATTTTAATAAACATTGAAGAGCTATAGAGTTTGCTCATTCCAGGTCACTTTATGACAAATAACTAATTGAGCAATACTTACACAGAATATATTGTCCTTACATAGTAGGTGTTGGAGAATAAATTATCCTACTTGTGACACTCAGGAGACGCATGATCCAGCAAGGATTTAATTTCAGTTTCAGATCTTCCTCTCTATTTCACCACACCATTACACTCCCAGAAAATGAAGAAATAAAACTATTGAAGGGCACAGTCTTTTTATATTAATTTACTTGTTAATTGAGTTACTGCACTAAACGCTTACTTAATTACATTCTCCCATGTACATTATTCCTTGTTATAAACATTTCTTCTGACTCTTGTTCCAAACAAAGTTATAACAGTCTTGTCTTGCCTCACAAAACAGGTTTCAAACAGCTTGTCCCAGTGTTCTGGTGTATTTTAATAATGACAATTTAAATTTAAAAAACCCCACAATATATCCAAAA
Source organism: Irena cyanogastra (assembly GCA_013397155.1). NCBI lineage: Eukaryota > Metazoa > Chordata > Aves > Passeriformes > Irenidae > Irena > Irena cyanogastra. Next base: position 22,673 of record VWZV01013712.1, on the reverse strand, counting down.
TCAAGATAACTATCTGAATTAGAGGTTTACAGACATATTAGAGAGATGATGTTGCTCCTGAGCTTTAAATATTTCTCTATTTCTCAGACCAATCTGAATTTGGAATCTGAATTCTCATCTTCAGGTGCGCATCCTAAAATGACACCAGCTAAGGACAAGATATGCACAAGATGTTTGCTGTGTTGAAGCTGTCTCTGTCTGTAAAATTAACAAATATGCCTGAAAGAGAGTGAAATTCTCCAAAACTGACGGCTCCAGTGTTATTCGTTACTCCAGTGAATTTTTGTTTATGTGTAGCATAATACTGTCACAGAAAAGACAAAAAAAATGTTTTGGTTTTTGGTTTCTTCTGTTTCTTTTCTAGAATGCCTTATAATTAGAAGGTGAATAGCAGGAGCAGGAATTAGAGATGCACTCTTGATTCCAGGTGTTAGAGTGCTTTAACCCAGGAGACCTCAGTTAGAAGGATATCATGCTCCCTGTTCCATCAGTCTTCTTCTAGTACATCAGTATTTTCCTACTTTTTGTTCTTTGCTTTTTAGTGTTACCCACAAATAGAAGCCACTCAAATGCCTGAGGAGAAAAGGAAATGTAGTTTAAAAATCAAAGGTTTTTTTGGATTAAAGATGTGCAGATGTGCAGTTAAAGAAGACAAAGAAGAGAAAGAGGGAAAGAGGATTTGCAGAAGGGTTTTCACAGTTTTCCACAGACTTCTGAACATGTCAGAAGGAAAGTGCATAACTTCAAACACAATAACAGAGAAAAAACTAGTCACTGACACATTTCCATCCTATAAAGACAATTTTTGGGATCTACAGATCATTAATTATCACTGTTGTGTGTAACAACTGTGATTTACTCTCTATATTTTCCTTTATTTCTAAGAAAAAACACAGACAAAAGGATGACTACCACCTTGGCTATGTCCAAGGACTGAATCTAGGAAAATTGAGAGAAGCTGTCTTGAATTTTATATAAGCAATTCATAGATGAAATATCATTTAACCATAGGTAGTAGATTTCTGGCTTGTCAAATCAAAAGCTTTCACAGGCAGGTATGCTCCATAAATGAAGTGAGGTAGAAGGGAGATAGAATGAAAGGTGGTTGCACTTTTGGAAATCTAAATAACTGCTTGTAACCTAGAGACCAGGGAATGAGTTGGCAACCTGTTTTTGTTAAAGTCTGTGTAGGCAATACCAAGGCAATTTAATAGTCAAAGGATTTCAGTTTTCATGGTTGTTGGTCTACAGCCTCTGGTGCTTTACACACACATGCCAAAAAATTATAGATTAAAGTAAAGAAGGCCTTTTATTTAGATCAGTCTGATAGAAAGTCATGCTATTCATTTTGTTAGATGTCAGAACCAATAAACCCTGAAACATTACACTAATCACCCTAGAACACTGAATTTAATGTTGTTTGTATTTGGTTAGCTACAGAACTTGCAATAAGTAAATATAGACAAAAAGAACTAATAGAATCTTTCTTCTAAAGGGTTTCACAGTCCAACATTTATGAATAGAAACCAAATTAATACAAACACAGTATAGGCAAGGCAGCTCGGCTATTTATTTAACATTTTCAGATAGACTAAATGAAGAACATGACCTTTTAAGTTGCTGGCCCAGAACAGACCCTCTAGCCACATGATTTTTTACTCATTGTATTCTTCTTATGGCCAAAATCTCTTCTGAAATACTTTTCCATACTAATTAGCTATAGTTAAGAAAAATGTACATGCCTGGGATTTTAAATACTCCCATGCTATTGTCACTCATAGAGTCCTCCATCTGCAGACACATATCCATTAGATCTGTTGAGTGCATTTCTGTATAGTGGATGAATTTGGGTTGTTTGCCATCTGCACTTGAATCACAAAGTGCAATTATTTTATTAATCTATAACCTCTGATGATATCCTGCTGAGGTAATCTTTTGAGCCTTTTTTCTCCATTGGGTATAGCTGCCATAATAATCCTTAGCTACTGACAGGCAGAGGAATTTAGGGATCTTCAGCCCGGAGAAGAGAAAGTTGTGTGGAGACCTCATAGCACACCTTCCACTATCTAAAGGGGGCCTACAGGGAAGCTGGAGAGGGACTGTTCAACAGGAGCTGTAGTGATGGAACAAGGACTAATGGGTACAAACTGAAAGAGGAAAAATTTAGGTTAGACATATGGAAGAAATTATTAACTGTGGCCACCATGAGGCACTGGAACCTGTTGACAGAGAAGCTGTGGATGCCATGTCCCTGGAAGTGTTTAAGGCCAGGTTGAATGGGACATTGAGCAACCTGGTCTGGTGGAGGTGTCCCTGCCTATGGCAGAGGGGCTGGAGCCAGATGATTTTTAAGGTTCCTTCTAACCCAAACCATTCCATGATTATGGTTCTATCATAATTAATATTCTATAATTTTTCTTTACATTTGAACCTAAAAATTTGCTTTAGCTTCAGAAAAACTGCCCCTTGGCAAATCAAAATAGTGTCTTCCAGAATTTAAAAAAAAAAAAAAAAATTAAACAGACAGCAAAACAACTTTCAATTAAATTATTCTAAAGGCAAAGATGGGGATGTGTGCCATTCGTGTGGGAATTAAGACATCATAAGAAGGAGGACTGGAATGGGTCTACACAGCAGGAGTAGATCCCACTCTTATTAGCCCAGGCACAGCAGCAAAAGACCGAGGTCAACAACAGCTCTGTGGAAAAGCACTGGCCTCCTCATTGTGTTCATCTATTCTCCAGGGATTCCATTCTTAGCTCAGAGCTGCAAACACATTTTCTTGTTACTCTTCGGGTTTTCTAGGCAGCTTAGATATTGCTTTGGGAAATGAGCACAACTTGAGACAGAGTAGCAAAGTGGAGGGGATGTTTTTTCTCATGGAACACCCCTTTTCTTTCCTTCCCTATTTTTTCACTGCAAAGTTACACACTTGGAGTTGTTTAGAGGAGTGCTGCCGACACCCTACTGGCAATGAAACCACCTTGTAAACAAAACCAAGATGTATCTTGAAATCTTGGAGGACAGGTTTTGTTATAACTTTAGTTTTCCAGGTATATATCTTTTTCCCTCATAGCCTGTTACTGTAGCTGGCATGCATTGCAGTCTTTTAAAGGAACTAAAAGATCTACAAAAACAAGCAAACAGAGGGGGGAATAAAAGGGGGAAAAAAGTGTTCAGGGGAGGAAAGAGGCATTTTGGTTAGCAGAAATTTTTGACAAAAGGAATAAAATAAGGTCTTGTGAGCAAACGGAAACCAGCTAAGCTTCACACACGTTTTTTATTCTGAAAAGATGTCAAGGAAACCTGCCACAAAGTCATTGCCAGAAAAATCCACTTTGGTGAACAAAACATGTAGGTTCTATCAAAAAGGTCATAAATTTCACCTCAGCATTTAGTTGTTCAATGAACTGATTACAGTAACACATTTTACCTAAAAAAACTAGGTCAAGTAAGGAGAAAGGAAACCCCTGAAGTCCTTGGCTATAAATGTGTTCTAGATGACCTACCAGGGAAGAATTATTTAAAGATCATTCAACTTAAACTCTCCAGACATTTCTGGTTCGACATTTATTATTTTCCTACAAGAAACACGAGCTACTACTCTGACTTATTGCTCCAGTTTTAGAATGGAAATCTCAATGGAACATGCTCTGATATAAAAATGGACTGTAAAAATCACAGTAATGAATCCAGCTCAGTGATATAATGAGTACTGAAAGTCTTTTTTTTTCAGCTGCTGAATTAATTAAGAGTCAATTTTTTATGTTTAAGAATAATTAAATTTCTGACTGATCTTTGGAAACACAGCATGGAAAAAAATATTGGACTAAAACCACCTGATTCATGAAAGGACACCTTGAAAACAGTACTGGCTAAAACTGTCTGGTGTTTCTACCATTTTGAGTACATTTTGACTACACCCTGATGAACTTAAAGTGTTCTTCCTAAGCTTCTATATATTAAAAAAGGGCAGTGAAACTGTAGGAGAAAGTCATTAGCTCCTGGTTTGAAGACTACATTTGGACAAACTCTTGCACACTGTGCATGATGGGAAGGAGATCTTCACCTGTTCCTATTTGCCAACCAAAACATAGCTCAGTTCAGAAAGAGACATTATAAAAAATTTACCTGACTAATTTTGAGATTAATGTAGAACAGTGTAACAATATACAAACTTTACAAACAATACAAACCTTATACAAACAATATGAAACCTTTAAGCATTTTTGCTCCTTTGAAAAGTCTTACTTTTTAAGAAATATGTATTAGCACAACATGGAGGACAAAAACACTTTTATAAATTGCTGTAACTCTTACTTAGGTATTTTTTTAACTCCATGTAAGTTTGTGTACTTAGTCTAAATAAAAGTTGCAATAAGATGCAGCCATACAGAATATTTAGGCACGTAACGCATATTTTGGCAGGTCCCCAGCTTCTGTGTCTTTAGACTTACCATCCCCAAACATTCCTGTGTTTGTCATCCTTGAACAGAAAGGTTTATATCTGTATTTATACTTTAGGAGAAATATCAATCACTACTCTATATTTTGCCCCAGTTTTGCAATAATAAATTGCACAATCAATAACTGATCATTTTATGTTCTGGCTCCCAAGAAACTGGTAAAAATCCTTGCAATGCTTCCATGAGAATGACATCACAAGATGAACAGCCAAAGCAGGATGTTAAGTTTCACCTGTATTTCACATGACAGAGCAAATCATGAGCATTAGATGCATTTTTATCTACAGGTAGGGAAACAATGTATTACTGTTGAAACCCATAGGAGCAGCCTAGTGTACTTGCTGTACTTGCAGCCTAGTGTACTGCTGTACATGTTTTACATGTCCCTTCACTTGTCCATGAATGGAAACCTAGTCTTAGATGCTAAAAATTAGGGTCCAAGATCACACTTATTTACCTCATACGCTACTTCAAATTATTAGTATGAGGAAAGACAACATCATAGTTTTCAACAGCATATTTGCATTTTCCCACCCCTTTTTTCTGTGTCTGGTTGTAAGGCTTGCTCAAATTGTTACCTGTTCCAAAAAGGCAAAATTCCTCCACCCATCAACATCTCTGAATCACAGGCAATAAAGGTATAGCTGCTTTTACCAGGCCTTGCCTCTCCCACCAGCCTCTGCCTGTGCTCTAGTGTGCTGCTTCTCTCCATATATAACAGCAGGGAGGCTGGCATGCAATTTTTACCAGCAGCCTAGGCACCAAGGTCCAGCCTTTTGGTAACCCATAGTCAGAGGGATTGATTTTTCTTGTACACATTTGATTGTTTCTAACTTCTTGATGATGTTAACTCTGTGATGGGTATCACTCAATCTTTAAGCAGGCTGTACTTAATTGTCACGTTATAAATCCTTTATTTTCATGCTTTCAAACACTAAGATAATACTTGTTAAATAAGTGAAGTTGTTGCACTTAGAATTTCTTCCTGTTTTCATGTACACTTTATGTTCAGTAGATATGCAAGCTAAAACCCCTCTTCTTTGTATTCAACTGGTAATTAAATCCACATTGTTTTATGAGATCTGGAAATATTTTTTTCCATCTTAATCAGTCTTTTCGATTTAATAGTAGCCTACAACAAGAGTTTCTACCAAGAAAACAATAACAAAACCCACCTGCATGTGGGTGAGAGACTGGAAAAAATTATTACTGGCTCAAAAAAACTAAGATGTGTGTGGGGAGGAAAGGGCAGATCAAGTTCTGCAAAGGTGGAATGGTCCTCTGCCCCACAGTGAATCCCCTTTGGAGCTCCAGTCTGGTTCCAGAGTGGCTATCAGATCAGAAGCCTCATCTGAGGGGGAGTTGTGGCCACAGGAGGCCAGAGCAGACTAAAAACCACTGCACAAGGACACATGTGGCTAAGTATTGTCCTTGGAGTTTATGGCATCTGAAACCACGCTGGATCCAAGGGTGACAGCTATACACTTCTTGTGTCTCTCTTTTTTCTCTCTTTCTCTCCTTTTCTTCTAATGATTTCCTCTTCTTGAAATCTAAGTATTTTAAGGTTGGATAGGTTAGAATATGCTGAATCAATTCATTGTGAAATGCTTTATTTTGATTGAAATTTTGCTTGAAATTTTTTCCAGTTCCTGATCTTCTAATATTTGCCAGTGAAGCTTGTGGTTTTGACCTCTCAAGAACTTCTGCCAAGTTCTCTTTTGTGCCACCTCAGGGAAAAGTAGTACCTTAAGCCACTTTTAAACAAACTTGCTGTGCAATGACCAGGGATTTACAGCACGTTCCTCTGTAACCTGCACTGGGTGACCCTGTCCTGGCAGGGGCTTGGAGTAGATGATCTGCAGAGGTTCCTTTCAGCCCTAACAATTATGTGATTCTGTGAAGTCCTCACTGAAGGGCAGACCAATTAGTCCAAAGGGCAAACAGAGTGCTCTCATCCAATTCAAGAACATGGTGTTGTTTCCATGGTATATAATGGAAAAACTCACAGGTCAGATAAACAAAAAGCTGAAGTTAACACTAAAACTGTCTGACAGGCGCTTTTAGTATTTCAGAGCTTCAAATGTGGACCAATATTTTTGGCTTAAAAACCCAGTTTTACACTAATTTTCTGGTATCCCTATAAAATCTGATTTTAAGGATACATTTTGACTACATCTAATTGAGAAGTTATGTAGTTTACAATGAAGTTTACATTACATGGGCATATCTCCAAATTACGGTGAAAACATGCTAGTAAAAATACTTTTTTTGAAAAGAGAAGCAAGTATTTTAGAAAAAACATAATAGATTTTTCATGCTGCACCTTGTTAATACTGATACCTAGGATTTATCTTTTTTGGTTTCATTTCAGGCTTCCAAACACCTTAAGACCACTCAGCTTCAAGTTTCCATGTAAAATAAGCCTTGGGTTATTATTCTATCTTAATAGTTACTTGTGAAGAAAATTATTTATTAACAAAACGTAGAAAAAACCACATAACTTGAGCTTCAGGCTCAGAAATACCATGTTTTACTCTCAATCCCTCAGACCCATAGGCAGAGAGGTTGTTTTTAAATCTAAATTTTTGTAGTGTTAGTGATTGCCTTTTTTCTTTTACATCTCTCTTCAAAACTCTCTTGACACCTGACTACAACAACAGATTTTTTAAAAAGAAGAGAAAGCCTGGAAGTCACCACTGGCAGTCAACCATTAAATGTGATTTTTATTTCCTCTCATCAGGCAGAGAACCGATAAGTCATCTATGAAGCTGAAACCAGGAGCTCTCTTATACGCCATTTATACAACCTATGCACACTTCAGTTAGGGCCTAGTGACATAAAGAGGTTTGTAGAAACCTGTAAGACTTCATAAAGTAACCACCAGGGTAAAGAATGTGTATATAGATCATTATGGAGCTTTTAGAAAGAGAAGGAGAAGAAAATTTTATTTTGTAGCACTTCCCAACTTAGTTGAGAAGTGAAAAGGGTCTTGGAATAAAATCCCTGTTCTTTTGAAAAAATGCTGTGGGTTTTTGCATTTTTATAACCTTACTCTTTTAAATTTATGAGACTTGTTGGACAGGTCTGCTAATTATTTTCCTATCAGAGGCTTCTGCACTCTAACTGGCAGAACTGTAACGAGTTCACACATAGAAATGGTACTTGGGTGTGACAAGGGGAGAGGTAGAAAATATAACACAAATGTCCAAAGACCCAGTTCATATAATGGAAAAGCCTTAAACTGAAGCACACCAACACAGAAGATGCAAAGCCCATAAAACCCCTGTCTGGATGAAAGACTTGCATTATCTCACTTTACAGTGGTCATTCTGGGAATGTGCCCAAAACAAGGAATACAGCTTCACACAGTATCAATGCTTAGGTGTTCAAGTATAGATCTGCACAAGCTTCACAACCAATACTCACTTCCGTGATATACATAACCATATCCCATAACCATACACCCAGGCATAGCCAATACACTCTTCCATGATATAATTTCCTCTTTACTCTGTTCTGTGTGTTGTACAACTACTTTGACTTAAAGGATTTTCAGAACTGAAAAATCAAGAAGTCTGAGTTTTTTTGCAAATGGCTGGAGGAAGGAGAGGTAGACAAATGCAAAAGATTCTTCTATTTCTCAGAACCAGAAGAAAGGTTGCAGAAAATTATATATATATAATCATCTCAACTGATTGACCTCCTGCTAACATTGTACATTTCATTGGCTGACTCAGTCAAGGCCTGCTTTGCTTAAAACTACTGCTCAGGAGACTCATGAACAGGCAAGCCTCACTCAAGAGAAAGGCAGAGTAAAATGCTGCTATTTGCACAGGGCAGTATGTACAAAGATTCTTCTTATTAGGCCACTTGCAGAAGTGAGCCCACGTTAAAACCCGGGAATGTTTCATCAGAACAGAAGATAGCCAGTACTCCTGAATTCAGATAAATCTGTTTGCATTTTAGTTTATCTAGCAAGAGAGAATAGACAGAGAATTTAGTAACTGATGCTGGAAGATTAGCTGACTTTTTCATCCTCCAAATGGCATGAATTTAGGGAACACATCCAAGCCTGAAAAACAGGCACTTTACTGAGTATCATACACACATTTTTATAGTGTATAATTCTTCAGGAAAAAAGTCATGATAACAGGGCAAATGGCTTTGCGGTAAGAGGACTCATATTTCGTTATGGAAAGAGGCACCAGATACCTCTCAGGTGTGATCCCTTCTTCTGGGTTGTCTGGACAGATAGTGTGGTCTTTAATTGTCTCTTAACCATGGTAAGGATCTGGTTCAATAAAGCTTTTCTCAGAAATCAGTTCCTTTTTATACCCCAGGGTACTGGTTTTAGCTGTGATAGAGTTGATTTTCTTCATAGTAGCTTGTATGAGGCTATGTTCTTCATTTGTGCTGAAAATAGCATTGATAATAAAATTTTAATTGCTGCTGAACAGTGCTTACACTGTGGAAGGACTGTATATCCTAAAACAGGATGTTATTTACTCTGAACAGAGCAGCAATGAGCTCATTGCAACAGATAAAATTCTTGTTCAGGAGTTGTTGGTATAAGTAAATCTATCATAAAACAACTAAACTTCAAGACAGGAAAAATATTTGCTGCCCAAAAGATGTAAAATTGTCTTCTGCAGATGAAGATCATCCCATAATCCTTCACCACTATCCTGTAAATTAAATCTTTCTCATGAAACATATGAGAATTCTTGTGTGTCTTATTCCTCTCCCTTCTTTCAACTACAAATTTCTGATTCAACCTCTGCAAAGATATGCCTGAGTGGTTTCTCCAATGCCCCATTCATCAATCAGTACCCTAAGACTTCTGGTCTTTCCAATTGTCTCCATTATCAACTTCCGTTCAGGGTTGCTGTGTCTTTGACTACAGTGTATTAATTTTCCTGTCTCTTAACCTGTCTTTTTTTATGCTGACGAGCCATAAATCAGATATTCTGACAATAATCCTTACATTCTTCTGATCTTCACACTAATTTTAAAAATGTCCACCATTCCATGAGGATTAATTTTTTTTGTCATTTGGTTGGAACACTATCATTATTTATTACCAAAACAGAAACAGCCAAAAAAAGACATAATTGACATTTTTACTTTAGTCTTTAACCTCCAATTTGTATGACTGATGTTTATAAGATATCAAAGACTTTTTTTTTGTACCCAATTTACAGAAAGCAGTCATATTTTCTCTTCCTACAAAAACTGTAACTAAGTGGCAGTGGTCAATTAGGGTAGGTTTTGAGTAGCTCCTAGGAAGTCACTGTCAGATTGGATGTGAGTGACAACACTTCAGTTTCTAATGTGACAGACATCTACAGCTGGTTGCACAGTGATTTTATCACCTCAGTTTTAGCTTATTGTCATGGTTTAGATGTGTTATTCACCAATTTAGTGTTGCCACTGCCACTCCATTTCCCTTCCCCTCCAGCTGAAAGCACAAAAGGCAGAGATCACAGGTTGAGATAAGACAGCTTTACTGGAAACAGAAATGAGATAAGAAAATACCAGCAACAATATTAAAGCATACAAAGAGAGTGTGCTTTACATGAGAAATACTCACCAGGCCTGGGGCAATGAAACAATGGCAGACAGACCCTCCCCTCACCACACTTTTCCAGCTCTGGAAAGGAATGCTCTTTCTTCCAGGAAGCAAGAGGGAGATTCCCCCACCCCTGGCAATGACCTAAGATGGTATGGAATAACATTTAGGTTCCTGGCTATGCCCACAGGGTTCCAGGCTCTGCACTCTCACTGCTGCTGTGAAACATTAACCCTGTCCATGGCTGAAAACAAGACACTTACATGTAAATACACTCTTATTCCTTCTTATTTATACTGCCTACCTACTGGCTCACTCAAGCTGGATTACAGAGACAGCAACCAGTTCATGTAGGCAGGATTTACCATCCGAGTTCCTACAAGGTACTCCATGTCATGTCAATACTTTTTGAGGATTTTGTTGAATGCGTAAACAATTGGACTTTTCCTGAAAATCTTTTGGGACACTCAGTAGAGTGAACATACAAGAAAACCTGATTTTTTTTTTGCTTCAGCTTTTTTTTAGTGGTTATTCAGCCAAGAAAGACCACAGATTGAAAACATTGAATTTTCATTATTGCTGACATTATGAAGTCTGAACACGGACCTCAGTGTTCCTGAAGGAATAAGCATACTTTCCTTACTAAAACTGCCACATACCTTCTCCTGAGTTAAGCTTTTCCCAGATGAACTCAGGAAAGAATACCCAGAAACACATGTACAGCAGGACTGAAAAAAAGAGTGTATAACTATACAGAAAAGCTGAGAGCGGGCATCAGCTTCACTGTGAAAGGAAAAATTCATCACAGAAACCAGTAGATTTCTATAAAACAAGTCAAATTTTGGTATTCTTAAAATCACATAACTGAAGTGCTACCTTAAAAATGCAAAGGAAGATGAAGAGCAGGCGTATTCTATAAGGGCACTTCGAGAATCACAGTTTCTTTAATTACGCAGGTATAAGGCAAAATATATTGAATATTGTGTTCAGTTTTTGGCCTCTTAGCACAAGACATCGAGGTGCTGGAGTATGATCAGAGAAGGGCAATAAATGTGGTAAAGGTTCTGGAGGACAAGTCTGATGAGAAGTGGCTGAGGGAGCTGGGGCTGGAACCTTACCATTCTCTACTACTACTTGATGTTGTAAGAAGAGCTGAAGGTAGGTCTCCTCTCTCAGGTAACAAGTGATTGGATGAGAGGATATGGCCTCAAGCTGTGCCAGAGGAGGTTTAGGCTGATCATTAGGAAAAATTCCTTCACCAAAAGGTTGTCAAGCACTGCATCCAGCTGTCCAGGGAAGTGAATGAGTTTTTACATCCCTGAAGATATGTAAAAACATGTTGATATGGCACTTAGAGAAAAGATTTAGAATTGGACTTGGCAGTGCTGAATTTGCAGTTGGATTTGATGATGTTAAGGGTCTCCTCCAGCTTAAAGGATTCTATGGGATAAAGCACAAGTGTAATCTTCAGTTCACAGTTGCCCATGTACTGAGGAAATTACAGAACCACTGTGAAGCTAGGACAAAAATGATGTTTTGCTTATTCAGTCACTCAATCTAAAGCAGCAAGGCATTTTTTGTCAGATATGTCTTAACTGAAGAACAGATGGGTACGTGCACTGGAATTATAGTCTGGAGCTGAAATGCACTTTCAGAGCACAGCTCCACGATCATTTAGCCATTAGCACATCAAGGTTCTGCTGCACCTTGACGTGCACTGTGGTACAGGTTCAGTGGAACCCTTGAAAAGAAGAAACATTCTTAGTACCCATCTGTGCTACAAATCTCTTCAACTGATTGTGCTGCACTGTTAACTAACACAAACCCTTTAGCAGCCAGCCTTGAGCAGAGACATATGATAGCAACACGTAATCAGCACTGCTTACACAGTCAGGTGGCTTCTAGGGATCAATAAAGATTCCTGTCTGCAGATGTGAACAGAAAGCTAGCTTAACCTAGGTCAAAACCCTCAAACTCACAAAGATATGTAAGTCTTACAGGCAGCTGAAATATATTAAATTACAGCAGCAGAATGGCAGTCCTTTTCCTAAGTTATTTGTGGAGTCGACGCCTCAAGAGCGCAACAGATGGTATTCATGTTCCAGTACACAACCCCTACGCATTTGGAAGGAAAATACTGAATGAAGCTCTCAGTAACAGCTGCAGTGCTTGCCACTCTAAGGCAGTGGGCTTCTGGTGGCACTGCACACCTGTATTTTGACAGCTGACAACGTCAGTCAAACAGCTTGCTTCCAAGCACAAGAGTTTTGGGTAGAGGTTGAGGAAGACAAACTTGCAGATGCAGTTTACTGGATGGAGAGACAGTGAAGGCTGCACACTGATACTGCAGCTCTGGCACTGAGCATCAACTCTTTCAAGGAGTTTTTTTCTTCTAAGTTCTATGTGTGGAACACCTTGTTCCTAGTCCTAGCCTTTGGTTTTCTACTCTTCAGCATAAACCAGTTTACTTTGCAAATTATTTGAGAAGATGAGGTATGCCCAAATTTAGTCCTGTATGAATGCAGTATAGTTACAGCTGGCTTGAAACATTTGTCTCTAACAGCTGAACCAAAATTAAGCTTATCAATTTAAATTCAAATAATCAAAGAACAAGATAATTGCTCCCTTAGCTGTCCTTAGGTATCTTAACAGGGTTCCAAAGTTCCATGTATTACAGAAAACTTAGAAGCCTTTAGACAGTTCAGAAACTAATCTAAAGTAATCTTTAGGAAACACCAGAAGGGGAAGAGCGCTTTGTTCCCACTTGTGTATGAAAGGGGGTCTCCTACTGTGCAAGCATTCTATTGCACAGACAAAAGCTAGTTTGCTGAAACTAGCTCTATGAGCAATTTGAAAAGGAAATGATCTACACTTTAAGAACAGAGAAAGGCATATATATCTGCCCTAAAAGTGCTTACTCGTACAGAAACTTGTAGGCTGCATTTTGTTTGCAGATGTTACTACGAATACGACATCAAGCAGCCCCTCTAGGTATATTAGGATGCTAAACCACCAAAGAAACTCAGAGGAATGTACAGGGGCGGGAAAAACCTGCAGGGCATGGTGTAAAAAGAAAACTTCACTGCAAAATTAATGAAGAGACTTTCATTAAAATGTATCAGCATGCAGTCAAAGTAATAGCTAACATATATTGAAAATGGTCTCTAAAACAAGAGTGAAATAAATATGTTTTATCCCAAAAGGAAGAACAACATATAGAAAACAGCCTATTATTATTTCTTTCTCCTCCCATCTTGGTCAGTTTTAAGTAATTGGGAAGCAACTGTACAAAACCTACAAACAAATCCCAACCCAGCACGCTGCCTTTAAAGCCGCATGCATATTCAAGTATTGGAAATATTTTTCTGGGATCCTGAGCTGAATAATATTAGGTAAAGGGAAAAAAAATCTGATCTTCCACATTGTACAAGAAAACCCAGCAACTATACAAAAAATGGCAAAGCTGTCTTTTGTTAATAGCATAATGAAAGCCATACCATAGGGACTTATTTTCTAAGGGTCTTTTTGGTGCATAAATCCTCAGCAGTGGCTCCACAGCATCAAAGGCAGCTAAGTGCAGTCTAGGCTGAAAACACCCTCTCCTCAGCACTCCCACAGGGCTGGCAGCTTCCTGCTCAGCACTCTTACTTCAGGTAGGTTAGCTCCTGAGATTTCAGGAGCACTTACAGCGCTCTCCAGTTCCCCTACATATGAAAATCAGGTACTAGGCTTTGCTTCTAGAACCTGTTCCAGTCAGCTATGAAGCATCTGCTGTTAAGCCTGTTTCACACTTCCAGTGCCCTAGCACAGCCAGTATAGAGGGGAAAACAAAGCAGACTCCCTCTCTTGTCATCTGACAGCAATTACATTGCAGAGCAGGTTCACCTTCCCTGGCAGCAACCAGTACCATCGAATAGTCTCACTCAGCAGGCCTCTGCAAGTTCTGTCCTTACAGCCTAGCAAAACCCAAAGCCATCCACTTGATCCAGCAAGCCAGCAGTTTCTCCCTGCTCCAGCTTTTGAGCAGGTTTTAACCTTCCAGTCTTCTGGCTGGATTTCAGTCAGCTCCTCAAAGTGAAGGACACCTAAATCCCTAGTAAAACCATGAGGAGTGAGGTAACTACCCAAAACAAGGAGAGAGAAAAAAGCATGGAGACTGACATTCCAGAACTGGGATGGCAGAAAGATAAAGCTAGAGAATAGGGGGCAGTGTCTTAGGTAGACAGGTGAGTGACTGAAAGGATTTACAGGAACAAGCTGATTGCTTTCTCTCCTAATTCCATAATCAAAGAAGGCTGACTGGCTCATGTTCGGTTTCTAAACGGAGACAGAATACCCCCGTACTCTATTAAAAAAGTCTCAATATTACCAATCATCCTCTTTTTATATTTGCCCTTAAATTTCACCTTATTGCTCAGGTTTTATAAGTAAGATTTTTTTTTTTAATTTTCTTTGGAGGTTTCCTCTAACAGAGAGAAAAATATATTGTATATTTCACAATATTTAACAGTACATTTCCTTGTATCTTATGTACTGCTTTCATCATGTAATTTTTTCCCTCCAGTTGTTTTATGGGGTTTCCAATTACATTCACTTCTTCTGTCTCAAGCAATGGAACCTCAGTGACTGATGAAATAATCAAATTAGTAACAGTAAGTCACAGCAGGTTTCAGCTGTGTAGCTGTCAGGCAGAGAATTTGCTAGATGATTACCCCTCAATGCAGAAAATAGTTGTTCCTATAGTTCTACAGAGCCAGAAGTGGTTATAGAACTTAAATTCTATTTGCTTCTGTTGTATGAATTTTTGAAATGCATTTGGTATTTTGGTTTCTGATCATAAATTATGTGTGTTTTGGTGCTTTTTTCTTAATAGCTATATAATAGATATTGAGATGATATACTGCCCTTCAAATTAATTTTATTCAAATTTTAGACAGAAATGTCTCATTCTAGAGAAAACTAGGAAATACATTCAGGTCAGGAGTCTTTGTTACAGAGGCTGGGCCCCTGAACATCATTTTTATTCCTATAATAATTTCTAAAACAGACTGGAGAAAACAACAGTAACTTTAATGAATTGTTATATTATAATGAAAATAATAATAGGACATCACAACTTATTGTGTTATTTCTAACAGTAGAAACTATATGTTCTTTGAGAAAAAAAAAAGTATTTTCTTTGGAAACAGCTGAGATGAAGAATCTTTTCTTTGAAAGAATGCCAAAGTAGCTCTACTACAGCAGCAAGAGCATTTACTGACAGTAACTAGAGGCTTAGATCCGCAACATGTCCTCCAAATGCCAGCCTGTTTTTCCCTTAGGAGAAGAATTAAAAGTAATTCTGGAAACAGCATGGGGAAAAAACAATCAAGATTTCTTCACAAAGTTCTGTGCTAGTATCCTACAACATAGTATTTTAGAGCTTTGTAACAGATAGCAGTTACGATCTGTTACTACTGTTAACTCTTAAGGGTGGAAAGACTCAGAAAAAATTAGTGATATTAAAACTGACTATTTTGCTTTTAGTTCTCATGATATAGAGCAGACTGTGATCTTTAATTTTAAGTCTAATGTCTAATTTTAAGACTAATTAAATGTCTAATTTTAATTGTACGTGAATTTCAGACCAGTGAGATTTGCCTCATCAGCCTTAAGTGTTGAAGCTCAGTACAGAGTCACAAAGATGGTAGAGTAGCAACAGCAAGGCAGTGATAATTCCTTCTGATGCTGAAGAAATTGCAGTGAAATTAACTTTTCACTTCAATTGATCCCTATCTCACATGCTTAGATGCTGTTAAGAGGACAAGGACTGACTGCCAATAATTTGACTGAAACTATCAACAGTAGTTAGAAGTAAACGGTAAACTCCCCAGCTATCCAAGATATAACCGCATTTGTAAGATAAAAGCTAAAAATCTCTTCTTCCCTCTAACTAGCATAGCCACCATAAACACATAGGGGTCACTGCAACACCAACACAAAGTGGAAAAACTGTGAGATTTATTTTGAAAATGTGGGAGCACAGCACCCTGACCCAAGTGTGTGCATATCTCAGTTCTGCAAATTTGTATCCTTTTTTAAAAGTACTGATGAGCCGTTTGATGAAGTCAGTTTTTTAACACATTACAGTGAAATATCAGCCCACGCTTTTCACCAGACTTACTTTGGCTATTCACCTATTTCCTAATCTTGCAGAAAATTGCATGTATTGGTCACAGTTCCTCAGGTTTAACTTCACCTAAAAAAAAAACCCAAGAAAATGTTTAATAATTTGAAGTTTTGTCATCCTTTAAGTTAGCTGGTACACACATTCAAACCAAATACTAGTAATAGTCATGTATTTGGACCCAATTTTGTGATATTATTTGGATGAAAATAATATGAACACTAAGAGAGTTGACAATTATGGTGTGTTGCAAGTCACCTGAACCTGTCAGATGAACAGTGCAGCCTCATTGGAGGTCATGAATTACAATGGAGTGGTTCAGCAGAGCAATGCACTTCCTACCAAGAACTTCCTGCATTCAATGAGTTTAGTCTGGGTCTGCTGGTAGTCTAGTCTCTTGGATTAGAATGACAGAATCATAGAATCACAAAATAAACTGAGTCGGAAGAGACCTCGGCACTTCACAGGACACTCCCCAAGAGTCACACCATATGCCTGAGAGTATTGCCCAAACACTCCTTTAACTGCATCAGTCTTGCTGCTACGACCACTCCTCTGTGGAGCCTGTTCCAGTGCCAAATGACTCCTTGGGTGAAGAAGGTTTTTCAAATATCCAATACCTCTCCCGACACAACTTCAGGTCATTTCCTTGAGTTCAGTCACTGGTCACCAGAAAGGAGAGATCAGTGTCTGCCCCTCTTCTTCCCCTTACAAGGAAGTTGCAGTCTATGACGAGGCCTCCCCTCAGTTCCCTCCAGGCTGAACAGTCAAGTGTCCTCAGCCACTCCTCATGCAGCTTCCTCTCAAGGCCCTTCAACATCTTCCTTGCCCTCTTTTGGACACTTTCTAGTAGTTTCATATCTTTCTTATATTGTGGTGCTCAAAACATGATATTCAAGGTGAGGCCACATCAGTTCAAAGCTGAGTGGGAGAAGGTGAATTCATGGAGATTATCTTCAGATTTGCTTTAAGACCCTGCTAAAAACTCCAGCAAACATGAGTCCTCCAAATACCTGTTTCTGTTACAAGCAGCACACTGTCAAGGCACACAGCTTTAACCTGCACCATAATGACCCCAACTCTCCTAGGCAACCATACTTACTTGTGGGTAATTCATGGGCAGTCATCTTAGGCTCCATCTCTCAAGTTGTACTTCAATCACCCTACCACTATCCTCAAAGGACACGGATATAATAAGCAATTCCTTTTTTTTTTTTCCATAGCAGCTCTTCGCCAAAATGAACAATGGTATCTTTCACAAAGCACAGCCATTGTGTCTTACATTATCATCATATGTTCTGAATTATCCCATCATATGCCACTGAGTGTTTGATTTCTAATCCACATGTGTTATGGAAATACAGTTATTAAAATATTATTAACTAATTAATATTATATTATTAACATAATACAGTTATTAAAATATTTAGAGAGATGTCTCTGCCCGAATTAAGGCACCAAAAGGATCATATGCTGAATATACATAGCAACCTTTTGTGTAAGCCCAAACAACTTTTGCTTCACACCCTGCAGCAAATGGATTTATTAATAGCATAGAGCTTCTTCGGATCGATAGAACTTTGAACGATAATACAACATGTACATTGATAAAAGATACCAGCTAGACAAAAAATAGAGTATTAGCAGAAACTAATGGCAATGTTGGATTAACTTTAGGGGTTTTACTTACATGCTGAGAATTCTTTAGAAGAGTTCTATTACCATTAATGTCTTCAAAATCACCTAGGAAAGTGTTTTCTTTCAAATAACAAAAAGTGCTGCAGAATTGAATTTCATTAATTTAATCTTACTCTATTGAAAAGAGCAAGAAGTCTCACCTTTTAAACTCACAGAACAAAAGTAGATTCACATAATCTCCTTGATAAATGTCATGTAAATTGCAGTATTTTCAACTGGGACATTGTAATTTAATGACCTTTCAGTCATGAATAACCAGAACACTTAGTACCTTACAGTAGCTGCAGAGAAATTGAAAACATTCAGACATTAAAAAAAAAAAAAAAAGAGGAATATATTTGATTGTAGACTATCAGTAGGGAATTCAGAAGTTCTTGTGACATCTTATTGGAAGTTCTTTAGAATGATCTTATGTTGTATAAGAAAAATTAGTGAGACACATGCACAGTGGGTTGGTAACATGTTTGGGGGTATGTTTAGACAGCAATAAATAAAGTTTTCTACTATTTATGTCTTTTGCCATGATATTTCTCCTTGTTCCTCTTCTACTGTCCATTTACAGATTATTCATTTATGTAGCAATAGGTACAGTTTATATTTTCATTAACAACCACATGTATCACCATATATTACTATGTATCATTTCTTTTCATATGAAATACAGAATGCAATGTGATATAATGCACCACAGTAAACAAGTAAAAATTATGAGTAGTGATAATATTTATTGGACTCTTACCTTTGAGAGAAATGCAAACATGAAAGAAGCAGGTACAGTGATTGGGGTCAAGGAAATTATTTTCATATTTAAAGACATTTTTATTCAAGGCACCCTATATCTTTCATTTTGGTTTCCATGAGAACTGAGTTACTGAACAGTTATTTGCAGGTGCTACTTAAAGGATTTAATCTTATAATTCATTAACCCTGATGACAGCAATATATAGGGCCAAATGTAAGAGAAAATATTAAGTATTTCTTTGAATAAGGCAGTGTCTATCTGGGTATTTTCTCCAGAAGTATATAATATAATATGACATTTAAACAACAATCTTAAGCATTCAAACAAGGCATGCAGTGAAATCACATGAAATATTTCCCATGCCCAGCTGCCATTTGGAATAAATGACTATAGATTCTAAAAATCTGAAAAATTCATAAGTCACATAATTTCTGCTGCTCAGCACTCTCTCTTTTTGCTACTGTGTCACAACTAGAGATGATATGAGATTCTCTTTTAAATGATATGTAGGCTTTGGTGCACAGAAGTGTGTAGAGGTGTGTTGGTGAAATGGTGTGTAGAGGTGCATAGGAGCAATGATCATTGTGGGTCCCTTACAAATGAATAATTCTAGACTAGTCTAGTCTACTTCTATCCTATCTATAATCTAATGGATAAATTCTTAGAGTATTGTCAATAAAATATCTTTCCTAAATAAACATAAATGTGTTGAGTCAGAGGTAAAAAATTTCATACAGTTACAACTGACAAATTCCTGAAATACCAAGTACCTACCTTGTTATGATCAACTCGAAAATTTCCTGCAGATTAATAAAAGTGAACCAATATAAAACATTTGGAAGACAATTTATACAAAATGATTAAACATTGCAATTATTTACAATTTGGTAACCCTGCCTGTGTTATAGTTCTGCCTCCTATTTACATTTTGTAAAGTAAAATGCATCTTCAGTTTCTGTAACTGAATAGTGAAAACTGCTTTCTTGAGAAGTTCAATAACTCAACTTGTTGCTTTTACATTTACCTTTTCATCAGTCTGTGACTGCTTATTTCTGTATCACAAAGGGGAAAAAAACTTTTGACCTCACTAAACAAATCTAATATCTTTACACACTTGATTCAGCTACACTTCTACTATTATTGTTAGAAGAACAAAAGATACAGACAAAAAACCAAGCCAAACCACAAAGCTGATTCTTACTTTTTTAAAATATTCAGGTATTCAGAAGACCTTAGACAAAATCAATTCAGATACGAATATAAGCATCAATCTTCAAGAATTCCAACAGGACTCAATTTGTTTTCTGGTAAAAGCTGTAAAATCAAAGTTACAATTGGAATAAAAGCATAAAATTCAAGTCCATCCAATAATTCCAGCTGTGGTCTAGCTGGATATCGGCGCTGTGGCTGCATGCACACCCAGCACCCTCTGTAAATGAATTCCTCCATGAATTCCTCGTTGGTGCAAGAGCTTCCCAAATACTCTCAGCATTGAGGAGACAGCACGTGAGACTAATTCAAGGACTAAGCCTTTAACCAGCTTCACAACAAAAGTTCTGTTACAGGAGCTCTCCAGGTGTGAATTACAGACAGCCCTGGAATTTTCCTAAGCAGGCCCTGCTGTGCCCAGACTCTTTGATAGCCACCATCTGTATGCTTCAATACATATGCTATTCATGCATAATTTAGTAATATGCATTCGTTAAAAATGCAGCTACCTTGGATAAAGAATCTGGCAGGCTCATTGATTTCTTCAGGCAGTTCCTGATGCAAGACTGACCAAAATACACAGATAGTTGCAAACAGCCAGCAGAAAGGTTTTTTTGTGCATTTGACAGAAATGGTCATATATGGTCTTTTATACATAATTAATGTTATGTGTATCATTTAAAATACTCAATATAAACATATCTATGAGATGCTGGAGTCGTCATGGATGACTGAAGGCCAACTGAATTATAATAAATAAGTGAAATACCATTACAAGTAGTCTTAATCTGATCCAGGTGAGCACACTGCTGCAGGGATACTTGCAATGGAGGCTCCTGCAACTAGAGAGAAAACAACCATCTCGTTTAAGAGACTGGTTTCCCGTCAGGAGTCTTATGCTCCACCAAGGTGTCATTTCTTTTTTTAGATAAAAGAAATGCCTGTGAGAATCTCTACAAGATTCCAGTGCTTAAAAGAAGATACCAAAAAAAATATTAACAGCAAATAGGTCATGCTTTTTCTAAATACATTGCTAATAAGTAAATTTCCTTTTCAAAGTGTGAGAGAGCACAGTTCCACTACTGTGCAGAAAGATTGGTACTATTTTCAAAACCATGCTAAAACAAAAATTTAATGACAGAAAATTAGGTTACTAAATTTGAGCCCCTGTATATATATACTATCAAAAAAAAAAAAGCTGTATGCCTGGCTCTTCCGCTACTTTAGGTATTAGATGGAAATGTTAGTCATGTACACGACTAATTTTTGACAAGTTTCTTTGACACAATTAAAAAAATGAAAGGCAAACCCCACATGACTAACACTGATTAACACAATACCTTCCACCTCATATGATGAATCAGGAATGTCATATCAAAGTAAAATAATTGCAATTAGATCTGAGTAGCTAGGCTCTGCCTAAAGGCCAAACAATTCTATAGAACTTGTTCACTCCTTTTGGTAAGAAGACTGGGTAATCACAACAACAGCACAAAAAGACAAGCACCATTAATACACCTAATTTTGCATCTGAAGCACCATTAATACACCTAATTTTGCATCTGGAGTGCTAAAACTGTTGCATGACCATAGATAAATCATTCCTTCTCTAAAACTTGGGAAAAACAACATCTATAAGGGCACTGATGCTTGAATGAGATACTGCCACAAGGTGACTAGCTAATTTCCAATAACAAAGTTGAATTATCCTCTGCATTTTTATGCAACAGTCTAAAGGTACTTAATACATGACACATTAGTACTTTGCATAACCATTATACTTCCTAGACTCCAATACAACAGAAAAAAAATTCCATAACATTAATAACTTTAGCTATACAGAGTCTCATTAAATTCAAAAGGATGAGTCACACTTACAAAATTACAGTGCTGTGTATAAAAAAATATGTCTGTGTCATATGTTTATTTTAAAAGACAAGAAAAATAAATCTGTTTAAAATAACTGGCTTAACGGTGGCTCTAAAATACAAAACAAAAAATGTTCTCAGAAACTGACTTTCTGAAATTTCTCCTGTATTTCATGTGACCCTGATCTTGCAAAGACTTTTAATTAATTTACCTTAATATGTATGAACAACTCCATCTGAGAAAAATAGACTACACAAGACTACTGAGCAAGCGCATTGTGCTTCGTTTGCAGAATTACACTTTAAAGCTAATGCATCATGAAAACATACAAAGCAGTTGAAACATCACAATCATTTTGTATTAATTCAGACATAGACACCCACCTGTGCTTTGGTACAAATCAGAAAACTATCCAGACTTGCAACTGACATTCTCCTTTTCTACTAGACAATTTTGTTCATCTAAGAGCTCCCAGTTGAATCTATGAAATAGTTACTCAAGAACAAGTCCCTGAATACACATCAATCCAACATTTGCACTAAAATATGTTCCTATGATTAGGACAAAATATACAAAACATTCAACATGCTTTTACATGTAAGTCTGTGTAAAAAATAACTCTTTTCTAAACTAAACATTAAGAGGCTAAATAGTTATTTCAGAAACATTTGCATTGTTTTTCTTATTTGAACTGCACCACAGTAATGAGAAAAGACAATAATAATTGACTGTGGATAATACTTCTTGGAAAAAGCTTAACTAAATGGTGAATGGGTTCAATTTAATTGTGCCCTGGGGTAGTGATAGAGTGCTGTTTTTATAATGGAAATTATAGATTATAGAATCATAGAATGGCATGGGTTGTAAGGATCCTAGTAGATAAAAATTTCTAAGATTTGCTGATCTAGAAACTCTAGGTATTATATATTGCATTATATATATTTTTATATAATA
>VWZV01013702.1:83001-144645 GCA_013397155.1 Irena cyanogastra | reverse complement strand
CTTCCCTCTGGCAATAAATAGCGCTATCAGACAAGGTGGAAGCTTCTAACAACTTCTCACAGAACTCACCTCTATGGCCCCCCAGCTACCAGAAACCAGGCCGTGCAAAGCCAACACAACTGTCTGTATTCACTTCCTGCAATAACTAGACCAGCAATACTACTACTACCATCACTACTAGGAATTTTATTGGACTGCTAAGATTGCAAACACACTACCAATATGTTCTTGCTTTTATATATGAGGTACATTTCTTTTTCACCCATAGGAAGATTCTGAATGTAGGAGAAACACACACACCTTTTCCTTTATCATCTTTGATATTTTCCATCTGACGCTGAGTGCATTCCACATAGAACAATCATGGTGTAAGACTTAAAACCATTGTTCTCCCTAAAATGTTCATCACTTTTTTATATTGTATGACTAATTGTACAGATGGATCACCAGCTCTACCGAGCAATCTTCCTTGGTTCAGCCAAAGGCAACATTATAAATTATATTCTTGGTAGCTGTCTCTCCTTTTAGTAACACAAAATGTGGATGGACAGTTTAAATTGAGAATCAGAGATAACAAATAGCTCTTGAGAGCTTAGTTTTTCTAATAAGAAAGAAAATCCAAATAAAGTGAGCCAGGTCCATCTACTGTAGACCTGGAAATGTACAAGACTCCCTTAAAGTAGTGTTTTCTGTTCCTTCAGACAAATTATATATCAGAGGATCTTTTAAGTGTATATTTTTGTAAGACAGAGAGGAACACCAATGAACAAAGATACTCCCCCAGCATTTTGATTAAGGCCTTTAATTACCAATACAGCTTGCAATATCAGGTAAGCTATTGAATAGGGATGGACAAGGCATAGACACAAATATTGTCAGGTACAACGGAGCTTTATATCCCATCAGCGGCATTAAAGCTGCTGTGCTAATGTTGCATTATTTTAGAAACAGAGACATACGTCATTCATGCCCAATAAATTAGACATTTGATCTAGATGCCTCTTCATTTCATTCCACATCTATTATTCCCTCTTCTTTATAATTGATGCATCTTAAGTAGGTTGGGTGTCTGAGGAAGCCAGCTACAACACTCTGTACACTCTGATTTACTTAAATGAATAATCTGAACATAGGAAGCCCACTAAAACACTCTTGCATGAAGCAGTGCAGGAAAAAAGATAAAAAAAAGAAAGTTGTTAGACTGAAGAAGAGGGTACCAAGAGGTCAGGTCATACAGAGAGTTCTGCAGGATCCGTGAATAAGCAGGCCCCTCACTGCTTTCTGTCATGGATTTTATATTTGTGAATTGCAATATGGTATCTGCTGCATTTACAGCCACAGATATCTGCAGCCATTATTCCTCCTTCAATTCATATTGATTAATTTCTCACCAATTTCATTATATTTACTTCTGTGTTAAATATAACCTTAACTAATTGTACTCTTCCTAAATAAATTCTAAATCATAGAAGTTTCTCAGTCTACAAAAATATCACTGACAACGTAGAAGCAGCCAGCTATTCTCTTCAGAAAATGTCTGGAGATGGCCTGAGAACAACTCTGATGATTGGTTAGTTTCAGTGATATTTTAGTTGACTTTGCAAACTTTCATCTTCAGGTTTACTGGTAACTTATTAACGCCATCACTGGTCATTTTCCTATATCATGGTATGCCTATATCATCATGGTATGTGTCTTAAGCTTTTCCTCACCGAATACTTTTTTCTAAACTTTTCTGCAGTGATGGAAAATTCTACAGAAATTCTCTCTACGGTGAGCTTATTTCATTGCTTCATTGTGTGCACTGTTGTAAAATGTCTTCATAATATCAGAACATCCTGCACTTTAACTTGCCACACTCGTATAGGTAAAGAAAAATGACACTTTTCTCTGTTGCTTTGAAGGAGAGTGCTAAAAGAACTACAGTTCCTTAAGGCATGAATTCAAGAATTTATCAGACCTCTTCTAGGCTAACAGTTCCAGTTTCTTAGCATTTTCTCATACCCAGCAATTCCTGTAAAACACAGCTGTTCCTGCTCACTCTAGACTCATTATGGTTGATGTATGCATTTTCTGAGACATGACATCCAAGAGAACTACAGAATTGTTACAAAAGCTTATGCTATGTGTCCTGCAGAGGACAAAATCTTGTCCTTAGTGAATAATGGTGTATTTTTTCCATACAGTTTTTCTAGCATGGTAAGATTGGAATTTTGTCCTCATTCCCATTGCACAGTTAGTCCATGACCCTTGGCACCATGGCCCCAGTATGGGAGGCTGAGGTTTTTTTTGTATTTGAAAATCCTTAGGTTTTTAGACTAGTAGAGATCCAGAAAATAGCTTTAACATGCAGTGATTAACATTAATTAATTCTTTCATAAATGTGTAGCAGCACAAATTTAACTGGAAATTTGTGACATTTCAAGGGGAGTCTTCTCTTTCCATAGGGAAGGGTGGCTCAGGTAACTCCCTGCCATATTATTAATGAAATATGATTTTGTTATTGATTCAGATATTAGACTTGTAACCCAAATTGCTCCATTTGTTGGAGGGAAACTTGAGACTAGCTTCTTTTTTAACATGTTTAAAATCAGCTTTCAGAGCTATTTAAAAATGAATAATTGTTGTTGCATATTAGTATGATTGATAGGGTGATGTTAGACTGATTAATCGTTTTTAATAGTTGCCATTTCCAAATGTTTAGCTATTTCCAACCCCAAATAAAACTCAGACCAACAAAGCATAACAACTCTCTCAATACGCTCCTAAGGCTCTGCCTTTTCTTCTATACTACATCCACTTTTTCTCAACCCATTGATCCAGTGTGTGGGATCCATTGATCCCTCATCCACTGAATGGATCACTTTGCCATAGAATGACATCAAGCTGGTCAAGCAGGACCTGCCTTTCCCAAAACCATGCTAGCTGGGCCTGATTGCCTGACTGTTCTGCATGTGTCTTTTGATGGCACTCAAGATGATCTGCTCCATAACCCTCACTGGCACCCAGGTCAAGGCTGACAGGCCTGCAGTTGCCTGCATCTTCGTTCCAGGCCTTCTTGTAGACAGGTGTCACATTTGCTGACCCCCAGACAACTGGGNCAGATTAGGTTCTAATTGGGCTTTGGCCCTGCTAGTTTTCTCCCTGCATAGCTCACAAGATCCTTGTAGTTCTCCTGAGTGATCTCTCTCTTCTCCTTCTTACCCTGAGTTCTAGTCAAATTTCTCTGTTCAGCCAGGCTGGTCTTCTTCCCTGACAGCTTATCTTTCAGCAAGTGGGGACAGCCTTTTATATTTCCTTCTGGAAGCATATCCAGCTTTCCTGAACTCTTTTGTCCATCTGGATTGCCTCTTGGATGTTCAGTAAAGAGATTTTTCCAAAAGAAGTTTTTATTACACAATTTTACTGTTTCCTCTGTTTCTATGTTAATGGAAAATTAAACTGATATGCAATTGCACATGCAGCCAAGCATACACTGTATAAACTGGTCCTCTTGTTAGCCAACTCTCCATCTGCATCACTTTCTGGGGATGCCACTCTTCATACAAAGCAAATATGCCCCTGCACCTAATCTGGGCAAATCGACTGGATGATAGAGCTGCCTGGGACAACATAGAGGCCTATGGAAACAGCTGTGCAGAACTGCAAACGCTCTAAAATTATCAAGCAGTAATGTCCAAGAAAGCCTACATTTTGGCTTTCTTTTCTTTCTTTTTCTTTCTTTTTCTTTTTTTATTTATGATCTAGCCTTTAGCATAAACATGATGGATTTTGAGCTACAAAAATGTTAGAGAATCTTAATGTGAATTTTGTTTGTCTGTGTTTTATACAGATCAGTGTATCACACTAGTAATCAAAATATCCCACCACAAACCTTGACTCAGTTTCCAGAGAAACACCAATACTCTATTCCAGATGAGAGGAAACTTCATGTTTATTTATGAAACATATTTACTCTCAACAGAAAAAGGACAACTGGGAGGTTAAAAGTTTAACACATTTTCTTTTACAAAACTACCAAGCTGCTAGCTTTAGTTAACCACCATGTAACAGCAAAATCTGTACCAAATTCAGAGTGCAGAACATTTGCAATTAGAGTTTTTTGGTTTTTTTTAATTGAGGCAAGCTAAAAATATGCTTTGTAAAGGGGATTAACAGAGTCTTAAGCATGAAGAACAAATTTAGCTTTCCATCAGTGACCTAAAATAGTCTCTCATAATTTAAATAATTTCTCTAAAAAAGGATACAGAAAGACAAAGAAAGAGAGAGATCACACTGTTTGACTTTGCTTTCCTTGTGTCTCTAAGGACCCCGATCTAGTTTAGGTTACTAGGGAAATTATTTAGGCAATCTTAACATGCTCCCCAGTGGATAATAACTCTCCTGTACTATTTAGCAAATACTTAGTTCAAAGCAAGTCAGGTATCAATGATTTTGGAAGCTGAATCACTTTCCAAAATTCACAGAAGTCTTAACCTCAAAACTGGCCTGATTGCTTATTCTAAAGAGTAAACTTCTTTTCATCCTTTCACAACCTGACAATTTTCAATAATCACAGTGGAAAATTATTTTTTGTCGTATTCTATTTGGAGTCAGAGCTCACTAAAAGTGCATTTCTGTCTTCTAGGAGGGCACAACCTTTCATACTGAAATGCACCAGCAGGTGCATTTCAGAGCTTGTGTCCAGCTCCCAAACACTGTACCTGAGTTGTGTAGGTGCTGCATGTCTCTGCAAGGACTGTGGGAAATACATTGGCAGAAACTTATAAGCCATTTAATCCCAGGATATGCTGTAAAGCTCATAGAGGAAATGCAGTATCAACCTGGTTTCTGGATCAGAATTTTCAGCAGTGCATCTGAATTTATATGAACCAAATTCCTAACTTTTTTGAGGTTCATCTATCATAAGCTATCATGCAGAATTATACTGCAATTGCAGCAGGCTAAAGGGAACAGGTCCCAGACTGGGGGACAGAAAATACAAGGATGAGGTCTGTTTTTAAAAACTATTTTGTATTTATTACATTGTCAAAGAAGGAAGGACCCTGAAAATAATTCTGGATTTCAATTAATTTATCCTAAGTTTTCCCAAATGTAGCCTGGCTGGGCCAAAGCCCAACATAATCTAGCAACTAATTTCTACCTAACAGCAATTACTCTATAGTAAATTTGTTTTGAAAGAAATTTCCAAAAGAAATTACCTTTTTTCATGCTAAAATTTTCTTCTGCATTGAAAAAGTAAATTTTTTTGTAGGGAAAAAATCCAAGTAATCTCCAATGTCTGTATTTTTTTTTCATGATATATACATGGGAATCACAGAATCACAAGGTTGGGAGAGACCTTCAAGATCATCAAGTCCAACCCTTTGCCTGACACCTCAACTAAACCATGGCACCGAGTATCACATTCAATCTTTTTCTAAACACATCCAGGGATGGTGACTCCACCAACTTCTCCGGGCAGACCATTCCAGTACTTTATCACTCTTTCTGTGAAAAACTTTTTCCTAATGTCTAACCTATATTTCCCTTGATGCTGCTTGAGACTGTGTCCTCTTGTTCTATCAGTTGCAGCTCGGAGAAAGAGACCAACCCCCATCTCACTACAACTACCCTTCAGGAAGTTGTAGAGAGTGATAAGGTCACCTCTGAGTGTCCTTTTATCCAGGCTAAACAGCCCCAGTTCCCTCAGTTGCTCTTCATATGACTTGTGTTCCAAGCCCCTCACCAGCCTCATTGCCCTCCTCTGGACACGCTCAAGCATCTCAACGTTCTTCCTAAACTGAGGGGCCCAGAATTGGACACAGCACTCAAGGTGTGGCCTCACCAGTACTGAGAATAGGGGAAGAATGACCTCCCTGGTCCTGCTGGCCACACTGTTCCTGATACAGGCCAGAATGCCATTGGCCTTCTTAGCCGCCTGGGCACACTGCTGGCTCATGTCCAGTTGGCTGTCAACCAGCACCCCCAGGTTCCTTTCTGCCTGGGCACTGTCCAGCCACACCGTCCCTAGCCTATATTGTTGCAGGGGGCTATTGTGGCCAAAATGCAGGACTCGGCACTTGGACTTATTAAACCTCATCCTGTTGGACTCTGCCCATCGATCCAACCATTCCAAGTCTCTCTGCAAAGCTATCCTACCTTCCAACAGATCAACATATGCTCCCAGCTTAGTGTCATCTGCAAATTTACTGATGAAAGACTCAATTCTCTCATCCATGTCATCAAAAAAAATATTGAACAGAACTGGCCCCAGCACAGACCCCTGAGGGACACCACTGGTGACTGGCTGCCAGCTGGATGCAGCACTATTCACCACCACTCTCTGGGCCTGGCCATCCAGCCAGTTCCTAACCCAGCAAAGGGTGCTCCTGTCCAAACCACAGGCTGCCAGCTTTTCCAGGAGTGTGCTGTGGGAGACGGTGTTGAAGGCCTTGCTGAAGTCCAAATAGACAACATCCATAGCCCTTCCTGCATCCACTGGGCAGGACACCTGGTCATAAAAGGAGATCAGGTTGGTCAAACACAACCTACCCCTCCTAAATCCATGCTGGCTGGGTCTGATACCCTGGCCATCCTGTAAGTGCTGCGTGATGACACTCAGTATAAACTGCTCCATTACCTTATCAGGTACTGAGGTCAGGCTAACCGGCCTATAATTAACAGGATCCTCCTTCCCACCCTTTTTGTGAATGGGTATCACATTGGCCAGCTTCCAGTCGTCTGGGACCTCACCAGTAAGCCAGGACTGCTGGTAAATGATGGAGAGTGGCTTTGCAAGCTCATCTGCCAGCTCTCTCATCACCATGGGGGAATCCCATCTGGACCCATAGATTTATGAATATCCAAGCATCTCAGAAGTTCTCTGACTGCCTCCTCTTTGATAATGGGGGGACCATTCTGTTCCCTGGCACCATCAACCAACCCAGGAGGACAGTTGTCCTGCGGACAAGCCATCTTCCCACTAAAGACTGAGGCAAAGAAAGCGTTAAGCACTTCTGCCTTTTCCTCATCAGTAGTTACTAAGTTCTCTCTCTCATCCAGTAAAGAACAACGGTTGGTCTTACCCTTCTTTTTACATTTTATTTTTCAGCAGTGAAAAGTAGAATACAGACAAAACTAGATTCTTAAAGATTTAAAATTTTGCAGAAGAAAATTTGGGAAGTTTTTTCCAGGTGTACAGATTTTGTAAGTACTGGAGAAAGAATAAAGAAAGAGGAGTATATGGTTAATTCGATACATCATCTGTTACAACCATGAAGTTATGTCCATGCATAGCCATCATAACATTAACTTATAAACAGTGTTGCTAAAACAGCTAATGTGCTTACAAAGTGATCAACACATGTTTAGATGCGTTTTTTATGCTTTCTGGATCACATATTAATCACTGTTATGTTAACACAATGCTTAAAAAGAGCTTTTGATGAAAGCTTATAAATCTTCAGCAAGAACATTCAACATCAAAGAGATACTAATTTAGTTTCTCTTATCCTCAGACTACAAAAATCCCTTCTGGTTATGCTTCTATGAATAGCTGTATGTCTGTATCAAAGATAAGGGTTTTTTCTTTATTTTTTTCTTGATTGCATCCTGGAATTAACATGTAGAAATTACAGCAACCAATTACTATACTCTTAGTTAAGCTCTTACTGTCTCAAGTATTTCTCTACTTGTGGGGACCTGTTTTATCACTGCTGGTCTTGTGCCTATAATCACTGCATTACTGTGCAGCCTTGATCTGCTTCTCTGCTCAATCCTTTTTTAACTTAAATAAGAATTATACTGCATATAGTCTTTGAGAGTTCATGACACATTGGCTATTATCTGTGTGACCTACTTGTAGCACTTATGTGCTGTTGATGGTATTACTGAAGTCATAATTAGTTGTAAATTTTTGATTCATGACAGATGGTTGACTTTCCAGGTCCTTATTAACATGAATTGGAGGAACTCTGACAGGTTTTAGCAATGTTAGTATCCTGGCTTTGCCGATAGGGAAGCTGAGAATAAATAACATAATTTACTGTTCCCAGATTATATACTAAATTAATGATCAAGGCAGACTTCTCACCCTCTAGAATTCTGGTTCAGTTTTGACCTTCAATATCAACTATCATATAATGACCAAACACACGTGGTTCATGTCTTCCTAGCCAGATGATCATCTTAGTAAACAATAATATCTAGAGGGGACAGAGTACTTATGACTAATTAATTAATCACTTAGTGACACGATGTCAAAAGCAATTTTTTAAGGAAAAGTAACACAAAGACATGACTAATTATGTAAGTGGTATGACTGTGTGGATATGTGTGGACATTTAAATATATGCAGACAATATATTTATTGAGAAAGGATGTTACTAGTAGTGTACTTTATGACTATTGCTACCCAGTAACAATTTCTGGTTTCTGTCACTTGAATTCTTGCAGTACATTTTCTGAAAAAGAAAGCGTCTGTCAAAAGAGAAGTAAATAAAAAATTTCAGGTTCTGACCAAAGTAGAACAGAGAAACTCTTGGCAATTTTTTATATTACATACTCTCGGATGCTATCCCCATAGTAGTACCTCTGGTGTAACTGTACATAATTCACTGAAAATTCTAAGTTGAGATACTGTGGGCTGAAATTCTCTAACTAGCATTTTCAAATTAACTTGGAAATGTTAGGTATAAACCCTTAAGTGCAGAAGTTACCAAAATGTCCTCTTAATTTTGCAAGTGCCTACCTTTTAATCAGAAAGGTTCCTCTACATTTGCTCATTGTGACTGTCCTCAGAAGCCATGTTGGTCTTTTTCATTCCTAGCTTGTATCCATTCTTGATCTGGAAATAAGACAGTTCTGTACCTAAAGGATTCCAGTTTTCAGATCAGTTTAGAGAAACACTAAAGGATCTCTTCAAGTTTGGAGTTGGTGCAAAATAGCACTTTCATACAAAAGCAGGGCCAAAGACAAGCAATACATCAAATTTGTTGGGGAGGAGGTTGCATTTTCATGTGGCATGGTGAGAGTTTTGGGTCTAGCTAAACTAGGTAGACTTTTGTTCTACCAAGGCTGTGGAAGAAGAGAAGTAGAAAGCTGTTGAGCCAGGAAGTTTTTTTTTTTTCGGTCAATGGTTTCCTACAGAAAAAGGAATTCAGTTCCTGCTTGCTTTTCCACAAAGTCATTATGTATTTATTCAACAACTCTTTCATCTCAAATGCATGAAGATGATATCTACCTTTGCATTTCTGTAACATGTTTATTAAGTTGTACAGGTGGGATTTATCTACCAACAGACAGCAAGACAGAAAAGCCTTATTCTTCATCTTCTGTTTCTCCTTATAGGACTGAAGTCATTGGTGATCCCAGGACTTTTAGAGAAGACTCTTTTCTATGCTGGAAACACCAGTGGTACTCATTTTTTAGAAATACACTGGCTTAAAGCCTCTCACAAACTGAAATGCTATAGCCTGATCCTCTCATCCTCTCTGCAAAGAGATGTTCCCGCTATGGTGTGCAAACACTGTGACTGCATTTTAACAATATAATGCATATTATATTATATTGCTATTTAGAAGGTGCTGTTGGTCTTCCCTTTAAGAGTCATTGACTGATAATGAGAGTGAAAATCAGTGGAGATGTGTAAACTTGGTGTTAAAACTGAAGTTTAAACTTATAATTGACAACATTTAATTGTGTTTTGACTCTTAAATGATTCCATGAGCTTCGTCTGATTCCTTTTAAAGCTATACTTCTGTTTCATTTAGCTGCTACTTGCTAACCTGGGCCTGAGTATACCTTTACATGAGATTGTAGATGAGTATTTCTCAGCCTCGTATTTTGTGAAAAGTTGTGTTTCCTGAAAAAGATACCATGAAACAGTCATAATTTGTTTTTCACTGTCTGCAGTACTTGATTGTCTGCACTCTGTGAGATATATTCTCTCTTTATAGATACAGTATGTTTATTAGAAACTCAGAAAGTTACAGAGGTGTCTCCAGATGACACAGCTTCTCTGTTGCTGATACTAAATAGGATCCTTGGGTCTTGTACAGAAATCAATGTCCAGTAGCAAAATTATTAACACATCACAATATTATTGAGAATTTTCAATCTAATCATGTTAAATACTGCTGTAAGTACAACCTGTGCCTTTCTCCTGCTCATTTCTGACAGACTGCTTCAAAAATTGTTACACAAAAGGTTACTGTCTCCCTTGTTTACAAGGATGTCCAGCTCAGCTCTCATATATTAGTTGAAAAAATTATGCTAGTCCCCACTGACATGGTGTTTAAAATAAACTGAAGTAAAGGTATTCGGGTATTATAAGAGAAGAGACTTGAAGTCCAATAATGTAGGAAGAAAAATGAAAGAAGTTGTCACATGCAACACATTTGTCTGAGCTGCTTTCAGAAGTATCAGGAAGGTCCTAGTGAAATACAAGGAAAAGTATTGTAGCCGAGTCAAAGGTACCCAGATAATGAGCTGCTAAGGTATGTTGACAGAGAAGACATTTCAAGAAGTTCACTGCAGAATGCCACACTGGAAATGCTACGAGCCTGAGTTTACCTAATGGGACAACAGAAGTCACTTTTTGGTTCATTGTGCACAGGACATATCTATATAGTGCTAAACAGGGCCTATGGCAAGAACTTGTTTTTAAGCCATGTAAAGTCTTTTTCAAAAGCTGAGAATGCATTGGAGAGCAAAACTTCAAAACAACATCTGTGTAGTAATACTGTTCGATGCATGGGCTATTTTTTCATGCTATATAAAATGTTTCAACCTTCAAAAAGTTCTGAAAATGTTTAGTGTATTTTCCCAGATGGATTAACAGGTGCATGGTGAGGCAGACTGCAGATGAAATGGTATCTGCAATACTGTCCACGTGAAAGAGCTTTAATCTAGTGAAAGATGATCCTGCTCATGACAGGTGGGGATGGACTAGATGATCTTCAAAGATCCCTTCTAACCCAAACCATGATATGTTTCTAGGATTTTCCTTTGGTGTAAAACCCAGTTCATTATGAATAGCACTATGTTGCCTAATGTAGGCATATTCATGCAATTTCTTCCTCAGGGCTTTATTTAATCAGTCCTTTCTCAAGTTTAACTCTCTTTAGTTTCATCTCAATTTATGGATTCCAAGTGCTTCTCTAGCCTTAAGTGGTGGCAGCTTCAGCTGGAAAAAATAAAAAGAAATTAAAGACTTACAGATTTACCCCTTAAGGAGTTTAATATTTAATGACAAGCAGTTTGTTTTGATGTTGACAGGATGCTGTATATGCTGTGGAGTCAGGATGAAAATAAAACCTTTAAGTGCATCAAAGATGAAAGACAAAATTGATAAAATGATAAGCTTCATTTTTATGCATCTCAGCTTTAGTTAGTTGTTCCCCTTTTAGCTACTGTGTCTGACACAGATTTTTTTTTTTGTGGATGTCATGTATTGTCAATCTTTTCAGAACACATGCTTAAGACGAACATAGTATCACTGTCTTTGTTCCAGAGTAATCTGCTATGAAGACTCATAATGTTATTTGATGCCCATGATACCACAGACCAGAAGGTCACCTTAGGAATGGTCAAAGTTTGGTCCTTAAATAAAATTATAATAGATATGAATTCAGTGTCATGTACATGAATTTTGAAGAATTTGGTGAAACAGTAAGATCAGGAAGCTGTCCTCTACAGAATGCCTGAAGATTTCTAAGAAGAAGGTGCCACTGTCTTCTTGTCCTTTTACTACATTTAAACCCTTTCTGGACTGTAAAGAAAGGGGTGGAGTTGGGTAGGACTAAGAACTGCATGGAGGAAATAAGTAATTAAGAATCATGACAGTAAAACTGAAATTCAGATGTTATGACTGTACTTTCAATGCTCTCCATTTCTGATAGGCATCTTCTCCCTTCACAGTGCATTTAACATAGGATACCCTAAAAGACCATCTTTAGGCGATTATTCAAGGTATTGGGGAAATCACAGTAGTTTTTCTGCTTCTTTTAAAAAGAAAGCAGAATGGGAAAAATACTGTATAAATTTAAAAAATTTAGTCTTAAAAATTTTAATCTGCTCCATTTTCAAGATCTGGTATTAATTTCACCTAAAGCAATGAACCATATAGGTTACAATTCTACTTTATTATTTGCAAATGAAAAAGCATTTTCTCATAAGTACACAGCATGTATAGGTTACCAGTAATAAAGAGGACAAAAGCTATGCAATCAGACAATGTAGTGAAACTTACAACCTTGATACTAGGCCATTTTATAAGTAAAATTTTTACCACGAAAGTCAACAGAGATTTGCCTGACTAGTAAGAAACTATTCAGGGAATATTTAGAGCATTCAACCAAAGGGCCAATCCTCCAGGACTGATTTAGAAAAGCACTTGTGAAGTAAGCAGACTACTGACTGCAGGGAAGATGATCACGTGTTTGAAACGAAGTGGGTATTTTGCTGCATCAGGCACATAGAGCATAGAATGGAGTTTGCAAGATGCTGTTGATAAATAAGTCGAGCAGTTAGGGATCAGGACCTTTGTCTCTACAGTCCTAGTGCTAGATACTTTAAATTAAATTCCTATCCTGCCTGTCATATTATCATTTGAAAACTGCTCATCACTCTTTTCTGACATGACAGAACCATAGCTTAACCATGTGAACAACAGTTTTTGACTTCTCTTTTATAATGGCTGCAGTTTTGAATAACAGGACACTAAAATTGGCTTAGATTTCTGCATTGGTTTAGCTGTTGTTACAATACTATCCTTAATTTAGCCATAATTTTGAACTTATATCTCCTTGTCCTTGTGGAAGTGTGCATTGGTTTCTCCTATCTTTTCTCAGATAATTTCCTTTGCATACACTCAAAGATATGAAGCTTCTAGTGACTAAATAATGACATTGTTAAAATAATCCAGTAAAACTAACATTGAGGAGAAGAGAAACTGCATTAGAGAAACTTTTTCTGAAAAATGTTTCTTTTTTACAAAATTCTGGTGTGTGAACCATTGCCTAATTCATAGATGTACTGATTTTTTTGTCAATAATAGGAATGCATGCTATGTGTTTAATCACTGGGAACATCATGCAATACCTGTGGTCATTTTAGTAGTGTAATTTTTTTGTGTCCCCCACCTCTGCTTTATCAGGCTAGGCAAAACTGAGTATTTTGTATCAGTATTGCTGCACCATGAGCTCCATTACATCTTTCTACAATAGACAAGCAAGGCTGTTGGTAATATTTGATGCAACATTTATGGTGAAGTGTCCCTCTTGTGTGCATGTAGAAGAAAACTTAATGTGTATTGCTCTTGAAGAAAGATGCAGTTAAAATAATTTTAAGAAATGCATTTGTTTTCTTTTCACAGGAAGGGGCATGACTATGCTTAATGGCTCAATTAGGCAGAAGTAATGGGTTAAGGTGATTTTTGAAAAGGCAATCTGTATATTATTTCTTTTGTAGCCCATTTTACTTATTCAATTTCATGTAATCTGTCAGCATCACATTTTTTGTGCTTGTTCAACTTTGATGTTGGAGGCTGGGACCACCAGTCAGTGACAAAATGGAAGGGCTCCTTGAGGGATGGAAGCACAGCATTTTTCTCTGCTTTTCAAGGCAAAACTTGGAGTGGAGTTGAGTCAATCTACAGTAGCTGATTAGCACCTTATTAATGAAATTCCCAAAAATGTGTCATAAAACATATTTCTTAGACTTAATGTTCCAATTAGAGGCCACTGTTCTACATTGCCCCGGGATTCATATTATTCCTGCAGTCTGGACTTCTGTCCTGAGGAGAACTAAATTGTGCCTGTGGTTTGTTTCTGTACTGCAATGTTTTACCTAAGGATTAAAGGTCAATATTTAAGGTCATGATTTATCTTTTTCCAGAGAACATGTCATTTCTGTAGCTTACTTTATCTTATAGCTGAAATCTTAGTATTTCATTCAAGGTGCAAAGGTCACTTTGAGAAAATACATTATTTTAGTAAGGGATGCAGAGAAGTCATATAACATTTACATAGTTTAGATTTATATTTTTTTAATATAAATCAGGAGGATCCATGAGAAGAGTTTACTCTGTAGCCATGACAGAAAAAGCAGAAGTATCTTATTTTCAAGTAGTAATTAATTTCATGGATGGAAAATAATGAGGCATATTTGATAAAACTTGCTTTCAAATAAGCAAATAGAAGCAGTCATGTAATTTCATGATTTTTTTCTTTCTAATGTGCCTGTTATTGCACCAGTTTCCCAATCTTCCTACACAACCTGGCCTTAGAATTCCATATTGATTAACCAGTCCATTTCTGAGGAGCTACATTCCAGACTGTGGTACAGGTATTATCTTGCAGAATTTTTTAAAGACTATGACTTTGCCCCATACCTTTAACTTTTAAATTGCTTAGATACAATCCCAATATTACAATCCTGATATTGATAGGCAAAATAAGAGAAAATCTTTGTGCCTTTGGAGAACTAAATCTCAATCAAAGGACACCACATCAGACTTAATGATAGCCCAAAACCAGTGACTCTTTGGGAAATCTGAGTTTACAAGTATTATCACAGTATTATCACAGTAGTCCTTGACCTCCTGACCCTCCCTACACTTTCATAGATTTTAGAAAAGCTTTTCTTTCATGTTCTTATACAATACAAACAAAGGAAACAGCATGATCTTCTCACCCCCACTACCATATCCTCCTTTATCACCTTCCTGAACACATTTTTCTCTATTTGTATTAATTCACATTTAGAGATATTTAATGAATTAGCAACGGAGGGCAATAAGTATTTGTCAGCATGCATTTAGAGATTATTTTTATTCCACTCCTTAAAAATCTCACCCCTAATGTCTTGCAACAGATTCCTACTTACACAGAATAACATCACTATTGTATCACTTAACTATAAAAATTAAAATCAAAAGGACTTTTAAGGTCAGCCGTCAATCCTATAACCAACTTATGTTCTCTGATTATGATGTTTGTTTACTTTGGAAGCATGCTTGATTTCCATGAATGTAAATGGAAAACCATTGTTATTTTCAATAACTTTTATTTGTGATTTACACAGACTTTTTTTTTTTTTTTTTTACTTTTAATGCTCTGTAAGTATAATGAGATTTCATGCTCCACAGATCCAGCTGCATTCTGTAGGCCCTTTCCCACCACCATCACCACCTCCTGCTACATCAGACAACCAAAAGCCTGTCCAAAACTGGACATATTGCAGTGCCTTTTGGAGAAGCTCAACCTGTCTTTGCTTCCTTAGGTGTAGGCACCTTGCTTACGGCAGACTGGATTCCTCTCTTCCCTGATATTTGGCTTCTGTCCCCATTCTGAGCTGAAAGGGAATATGTCCTTCCTCCATGTGGGTCCCACCTGAGACCATTAAGGTCTTGTGGTGTACATATATGATGCAGAATAGCTTTCGTCCATATGAAAAAACCAGCACTAGAGCATGTATTAAAACATTAATACCTTTTATATTTAAAATATTTATAATGTTGGGTATTTCAAATTTTCTTTTCCTCCAGGCTGGTTTGTAGGTCAAACTTGTACTGAGGAGTGGTTAATAATGTTTAGGCCAAGTTAAGTACTCTAGAACTACACTACAATGAATATTTTAACAATTCTCCTAATAACAACTAGTGAGATGCTTTATGCAGCAGAATAAACTCCCCTCCTCCAACACCTCCACCCCCAAAAGTGTGCTGGCCTATGAAGAAAGAAAAATGGCTAAAATCTCTTTGAGAGTTTCATATATGGATGGATTATGATGGATTGTTGAAAGGAAGAATTTCCAGGGAGCCCTTCAGGTAAGAGAAAGTAGCTGAAGATGCTTCAGTGTGCAATTGCTTTTCTCAAAGCCACTAACAATTGCAGAAAATTTTTCTTCAAGGACTCATCTGAGTCTCCCATAAATTTTGTTATGTTGATAGGACTCATTTATCCTGACACTAGTATTCGTCTGTGCTATGAAACTATGAAAATCCAAGGTTTTTAGTGGTCAAGGATAAGAAAAGGCAGAATATATTTCGTTTGACAGTAGGAATTGCACTTGCTCCATTTTTTGAAAGTTGATGTATATTTAATATATGAACTTCTACAGAGGTTAATTTTTGTTCAGGAATTTGTTCAAAACCCATATAAAATATGTTAAATTCTGCAATTATTAATCCCAACAAGAATCAGCTATTCATTGAGAAGGATTCTTTTCAACACTGCAAGACCACTAGACAATTTTGTGGGTGAGTATGATCCTGGCAAAACTAACAGCCTGCTGAATTTTATTTGTAGCCCATGTAACCTCTCTGATCAGTTATTAAATGTAGGCCTTTTTAAAAAAATAGGTTAGAGGTGATTTTGGCCATGTTGAGAATTTGCAGGAAATTTGCAATAAGGTTTAAGCTTCATGCAGAATTCTAATAATATGAATTTAGACATATTTGGGTCTAATAAAAACAATTCCAACCTGGTATTTAATACACCGATTATTCACTTTTGGAAAAAAAAATCCATTCTTTTAAATTGCCAGACAGACAACTTTGAAATAAAAGCCATTATTCTGAAATGATAGGCTAAGAAGGGGAGGAAGATTAGACAGCAAAGCAATAGACAGTTAAGAATAGACAGCAAAGCAATACTGAAGACGTAATGAAATCAAACATACACCTTTTCAGGGATGGAGGTGAGATTGACTGGCTGGTAGTTTCCCAGGTCCCCCTCCTTCCCCTTTTTGAAGATGAGAGTAACACTGGCCTTTCTTCAGTCATCAGACACTTCTCTCACTCTCTATGCTCTTTCGAAGATGATGGAGAGTGGCAGATGTACTTGTCAGTTGCCCCAGCACCCATGTGTGCAGCCCATCATGGTCAGTGGATTTATGGGTGTTTAAACTGCCTAGCCAATTGCTAACCCAACTCTCCAAACAACTGGAAGTCTTCCTTTTTTTGGCCTTCTCCTACATCCATGGTCTGGAACTCCTGAGGAGTACCTCAGCAGTAAAGACTGAGACAAGGAAGCCATTCATTGATTCTACCTTCTCTGTGTCTTCCGTAACTAGGACACCCATCTGATTCAGCAGCGGCCCCACATTTTACCTATTCTTCCCTTTGCTGCTGAACTACTTGGAGATGTCCTTCTTGTTGTCCTTGATGTCCTCTGCCAGACTCAGTTCCAAGTGAGCCTTGGCCTTTCTCATCGTATCCCTGCATACACTGACAATGTTCCTTTAGTCCTCCCATGTGGTCTGTCCCTTCTCCATATCCCATCAATTCTTTCTTGCATTTGAGATTTATTAGGAGTGCCCTCCAGCCATGAAGGTTTCCTGCCTTCTCAAAACACCATGAATCCTATCTCCCAGTAGGCAGCATACTTCTTGTGAATGTCTATCAGGCCAGCAGATGGGTCCCTCAATGGCCCGTGAACAGAGAGTCACCCATTATGATCATTCAGTGTTTCTTTTTACAGTAGCCACCATGCAGTGCTAGCACAGATTCTCCTTGGTCTTGCTCATAGACATCTAAAAACTTTTAAAGTATAGTATCGGATTTTGGTCTGGATGTTGGAGAGTGGAGGTTGACTTGGAGCCCTGCTTTTTGGGTCATCAGGGTCCAAGCTGCCTCATGCTCAGTAGCATCCACTGTAGGTATATGGTTCTGAAGCCACACTCCATCTCTGTTTCAGTCCCTCTAACACTGCACAGTCTGTCTATTAACTGTCTCCTGTAATTGGCCATGTGCTGCAGCAGATCATTAACCTGTGTATGCTGTGCAGGTACTGCCTTTTCTCCAGAAGGAGTAACTGGGCCTCTATTGCAAGCTACCACCTGTACGGGCATCTCCTTCCTTACCAGTTCTATCTGAGTGAAAGCATCAGACTTCTCAGGAGCTGTCTCAGTGGACGCAATGGTTTTGGCTCTAAGTTGAGTGTTCATCATCATGGCAGAGACCCAGAGCACTAAGCAATTACCTGAGGTGTGGACCTACCTGCAGATTTTAGCATCCTCCCTGCATGCCTGGGCAAATTGCCACATCATGTGCTTCTGACATGTCATATGCTGTTTGCCTGTCCTGTTCACTGGGGTGTTAAAGGTTTATGACCTTTTGTTGCTCCCAGCTTTTCCAGTCCCACTAATGATGCTATAATAGCTTCTCCTTGCTGATGTTGTGCTAGGGAAGCAGTAAAGACAGAGTTTTAAATAATCTTGATGTGGCATTCGACTTTGTTAAATGTCTTTAGTGCTCAATGGAAAATAAAAATATGCACTTAGGGAATTATTGCGGAATTGATACGGCATTTTAGACTCCGAACTTCACCAATTTCCCAGTAGTCTCCCCTCCGTGTTCCTCCACAGGGAACTCCTAACTCTTTTATGCCTCTGAGAAAATGCCAACTTTACTTGAAATACCGTCATTTGCTCCTGATGCTTTCCATATTTTTTGTCAATGCTCTGCTATAATCTGTAATACTAAAGTGAACATTAGAAACAACAGTTTACTCTCTGGACATCGTACAGTTGACATACCAAGCTACACATTGTTTCTTTTAAGTTCTCATATGCTCTCAGTCCAGTTTTTTTTGCTGAATCTCATTAACAAGTTGAGTGAGCACACACGCAACTGAGCACAACTCAAGTGTTTTTATAGCAAAATAAGCAGTTGCTCTCAGCTCTTCTAAAGGAGATGCTCCTTTAAAAAAATAAAATAAAATTATCCTGAACACAAGGACAGCTAGAAGGTTGAAAAGATTACCTGCCAATGTGCAGAATGAGTACAGAATGTAGAGTATGACCCAATATAATTTTATAGTACTGACTGTGATGGATGCTTTCAGGACTGCTCAGTAGGCAAAAAACAAACAAGTGCACATATTACATGCTTCTATATGAAAGCTAGCATTTTGCAGCAGGGATACAGAAGGACTTGGTAGAAGCCCTTGTTGTGTTACTAATTCATAGTAGCCATCTTTAGAATGGTATTAAGTGCTGAAGAAGATCTACAGTAGTTACTGTGTTCTATAGTCACATTTTCACAGCTCAGTTGTTACATTTAATTTCACTCTTATTCCTTCTGAAGTAAGACATGCAAGAAAAAATTATGACAATAAATATTGAGAGACCAGAAAAAAGTGCACCTCATCAGGATTAGAACTTTCAGGACAGGATTTTACAGTGACTGAGCTGTTGAAGGGAAATAGGGAAGAAATATCATCTTGTCTGAAAGGAGAAAAAAGGAGGACAGCTGTTAACTGTCTGAGAAACTAGGTAAAGTCTCTAAATAGTATCTCAAGTAGATGTATGTCTGTTTTGGTAGCACCTATCTATGCGGGCAGACATAGGAGTTCAGTTCTCTGCTAAACCAAGACATTGGCACTTTGAAGTAAGCGCCCTGAAAAAAAGCTGATAATTATCTGGAACAGCAATGAAATGGACCCTTCAGAAAGTAGCTAGGATCAGATTTAGGAAAGCAGTGACCTTTTACCAGACATAAATGAAATAAAGGAATGTCTTAACCTGAGGTTCAATCAGAATTTTAGCGTAAGGCCTCTTGAAATACTGACACATCCGCATGACAGCAATGCCTTACATGAAAAACTCCTTGTATTGCTCTTGGTGCAACAAAATATATTCTGCATAACACTTCTTTGATCTATTCGCTCATTAGAGCAAACTACTGGTTGAACATGTTCCACCAGGTTGTCCTTGTACGGAGTATTCTCTAGTTCCTTGAAGGCTGATTCACCAGCTGACTAAAGACAGAAGTTTGATATCATTCAGGCAAAGACGAGGAGCAACAGACACTGACTGGCACACTGAACAAAGGTATAGAGCGGAAAAATTACATTCACAGGATCTAGTTATCCCTTAATGTTGGTTCACAAGTGATGATGTATAACATACAACTGTCATGATAATGCATGAGACTTGAGAGATAACTGCATTAACAAGCTACTTCCCCTGCAAAAGTAAAAAATAAAATTTTTATTTTCCATATCTTCCCAGTAAATATATATATATAGATAAATAAAAACTGAG
The DNA here is from genome assembly GCA_013397155.1 of Irena cyanogastra. Taxonomy (NCBI): domain Eukaryota; kingdom Metazoa; phylum Chordata; class Aves; order Passeriformes; family Irenidae; genus Irena; species Irena cyanogastra. The sequence goes on along the minus strand of VWZV01013702.1, from coordinate 124,614 downwards.
AAGAAAACTGAGAGAAAAAGAACAATTGTACTTGGACTTCAGTGGGAGAAGATGACAGATTTCATATGAAGTTACCTTTATTTCCCATAATTAAGGCATCATGCAAACTTTTCTTTTAAATCCTCTCATTACATATAAACACAATGTATCACACTTTTAATGAGGGATGAGGGATCTCCAGTGCCAAACCAAATAAATATGTTTTGATTTTCAAAACCACTTAAGAGACTAAGATGAATAGAAATAAAACATACAAGTCCATGTGTGGCTCAAAAAAACTCATCCAAATTTTGATATTCTTTTCTAAAAAAACATGGATACCACTAGTTCAGAACCTGACCTAAGTCAAGAGTACTTTGTCACTCTAGGCAGTACACTAGTCAAATCAAAAAGTCTATGTCTCTGCTTATAAACTAAAGCAAACTATGACATATTTTTGAACACTGCAATGCAGTTATCCAATAGATTTACATGGATGGCATTCTCCCCAGCACGGTTTTGGTCCAGGCCAGCCAGAGTTTCCAAAGCAATCCCCATGCACAGCCTGGAGAATGGCATGGGCGCTGTTAGTAAAGGTTTGGCCTGCTTGATGGGCTTCTTCTGGCCAAATCATTCTAGCATTATCTTGTTAAACTGTTTGCATGTATACACAACAGCAAGCCCTGCCGCTGCATCCTCTTCCCTATGCACATAGTTTAAATCTTGGTGCTTTTTTCTTTTTTTTTGAGGGTTGATGAGGAAGATTTGCAATAAAAGGTTTGTAAGTTAACAATGTCATAAGTAGTTAAATGCTGTGTTAGCATGCTTGCATTGCACGCTATTAACTCAGGGTTAAAGGTAGGCAAAGGATTCAGAGGATGGCAAAGAATGGCACCAAGATAAGCAGTGGGAGTGGGAGCAGGAATGGTGCCAGGAGCCACTGAATTTTGGACTGTGCAGAAGCTGGGGGAGACATGCAGAAGCACCTAACACTCTCCATGGTGACTGAAGGATTTAGGCAGATGGGATAGCATGCAACAATCTGTTTTGCTGTAGGTATGTGAAGTATTACACATGGAACAGAAGTGAGGAGACTGTTTCATTTTCTTTTGGTTAGAAAAGCAGTGAGGAGATAGATACAAAGGTCTGTAGGATGCAATAGGAGTCAGGCCCACCACCTTGCTGTCATTATATTGTGTATTCCAAAATACAGTCACCACTGTATTTTGGAGGAAGAAGAGTTTAAGTTTATAAACACAGGCTGTGTCCTACCATATGGCCTCAGGCTAAAGAGACCCATTTCTATTACTCAGGTGTAGTGAATGCTATTTAAGAGAATAAATCAATAATGATGACATAAATTTGGTGAAGCAAAGAAGCCAACGTTATTGGCAGAAAGGGCACAGCAATTTGAAAACTATGCATTGAAAGAGGGAATGTGCTATATGAAAGGAAAATGAAGACTGAGACAGGATGAACAAAAGAATGAAGGGTGCGAGGAAGAAGAGAGAAAAAAATAAAGAGAGAAAAGAACAAAAGGCAAGTGCATATTTCCAGTTTAATCAGCTTTAGTTTATTTCTTCACATACATTTATTATATTACATTTCCTTGGTACATGGCCCACATTCTTATTCAGAGAGAAAGAAATGACAGAATAATGGGCAGCAGGGATTCACACATTACTTCATCCATTACTGGGCATGTTACTGTTTTTTCAGAAGTTTATGCATTTTTTAAAATGCCATGCCCCAGCAGCATGAAATTCAATATTTAAATTTTAAACAGAAGGTTTGAGTGAATTTAGCCCTGCAATCTTGACACTTTATTGTTCCACTCTGTATACAAGTTCAGCCTGGCATGGCTGAATCAGGAACTGAACAGGATATTTTCAGAAAAGCATCAAGAGAGAGTGAAGCTATTAAAGGATATTGTCATGCTGTTGGAGAATATTTTCATGCTTTTCAGAACCTACTTGCAGTACTATCTATCAGTGATCATTGTGCTGTCATTATGCTTAAAAAGCTTGACTCTAATTCTGTCATAGATGTCTGTTATGCAGAAGGATGGATTTCTATGACAGCTTGTTTGATCATGGTCTTGCTGCTGTTGAGAAGGTTTTAAATTCAGTTTCCTGGGGGAGTGGAACCTCAATCCATCCCATTTAAACTGGTTTAATTCAAGAGCCAGCAAAAGATTCCCTGAGTCTGAAGAGGGATCACAGGCCACCAGGAGAGCACCTGAAGATCAGCACAAATGAATCCCAGCCATTCCAGTCAAAGTCAGCTTCACCAGAGGCCCAACTTAAATGCCTCTATGCAACTGCACACTTTTTAAGAGGTTTTTGAACGTGTAGGGATTAAGTCAAACAGTGGATCACAAGGAAACCAAATAGGAAGATCATCTTAGAATGAAAATTGTTGTAAAAAAATAAAAGAAGTAGTCTTTCACTAGCTACTAGTTTCCTTGCCCACATAGCAAAACTCTATCTTTGAGCCATGGGTGAAGAGAGATGTCACAGTCTATAAAAATGTTCTGCAAAGCAGTGTGGGTACTTTGAATTTCCTGTTTTAAGCTCTATCATTGTAAGTAAATTAATTTAGATGCTTCTCTCTTCTTTTTGTCCTTTTTCTATAGAGCAGTTCTGAGATCCTTTACTAAAACTGAGTCTGTACTTTTCACTGTAGTGTTTCCAGGAGGTAAAATCTAACAGGAATATGATGCTACTAAAAATAGTACTGTGGACTTCTTACTTGCATCTTACTTCTTGCTACAGTAGGAAGATGAGAACTAGTTGAAGAAAGTTTTACCAAGCCTGTGAGATGGAAACTTCCACCACTCCACAAACTCTTACAGATACTTTTATTTCTCATTGAACTTGTTGAAATGTGGTTTAACAGGTTACAGAAGAGAGATCTGAGAAAAGGGCACAAACAAGTGTAATAAAGAAATTGAACTCTTACTAAGTATTTATACATTAGATCTACCCTTTCTGAGTTATTTACAGCAAAAATATTTTTAACTGAAATGTATTGATGTCAGGATAAAACTAGAGTTAAAATTTTATGCAAGTAGATTTGCCAACAAGCATGTTTGTGGATCAGTACAGATGGATGTGCGTGTATGGATTTGAGCAAGAGTTTTTAAAACATAAAAGCAAAAAACATCTGAAATTAGTGTTCATTAGTGTTTTCTACAAAAGATTTGGTTTTTGAAGTGTCTTCTGATTTCTCCAAATTGACAGGATGGGTGCAGACCTCCAAACGTGAAGCTACAATTCCTTCTAATGGCTATAACAAGGTATTTTGTTCTGCTGCTGTGATTACCACTCATTTAATAAATATTACAAATGCATCATCGTAAAAGATGCATGGAGATGAAGGAGCAGAACTTACTATACCCTCTTTCAGATCTCATTCTCTTGTATCTGGCCGCAGTGGCTCCAGTTCAACTCTTTCGTGACAGATGTATTGGAGAAGAAGACAGCAATTCCAAAGTACTGCTCTTATTCCAGGAGTAGATCACCGAGCCAATCACCCAGAAAACAGCTTCTCCCTTACTCCATCATCTGGCAAACTCTGAGTCCTCTGGGTTCTTCTCTGGGGAAGAGTATTAGTCTTTAATTTACTACCAGGCCCCTAGAGACCTCATCCAGAATTAATGGATATTGGTTGAGATTTCTTAGAGTATGCGACAAGATGTAGTGGTATTTTTCAAGACCCTATTGAGTTGACTTGGTGTTTTCTCAGAATAATGATTATTTCTTAGAGGTATATAGCATGTGAGACTGGGCACTCTGAAGAGAGACTGATTTATGGGAACTGGAATGTCTTTTACTTGTGTGCACCCACAGCCCAGCCTCCACGCCATCTGTACTAGTGTATCATTAGTAAATGCACTGATGCTGACAGCAAAACATCCTTCTACTGACAGCTGGCTTCACAAAGCTGTAGAATGGAAAAAACTAGAAAACCTGATGTTGTAGTTAAGCACCTGCCCATGAGTTCTGAAGTGCTGTTCAAGCAGTATTTTGTGATTACTGTAAGTATTTGCAATGCAGAAGAATTTCTGCGCATGTTCAACTGAGCTGCTACAGGAAATAAATAAAAATTTAATTAATTTAATCATTAAAAAAAAATCACTTCCAGAAAGCATACTTTTCCTCACTGTAGTGATACTTTAAGCATTTGAGACAATTTTTTTTCAAAACACCACACCTACAACAATTTCTTAATGAGATATAGAAACAGGTTCAGTTTTAACTATGGAATGGAAAAAATTAAATGATAAATTATAAAATATTTTCTGGTGAACTACTGATCTAGATTAAGAATGAGTTTAATTACAATATTTTCATACAAAATATGCCTACAGATGCAATAGCCAAAGTAGGTGACTTCTAAATAATAAAATTGATGCTCTTGATAACATTTTCATTTTGAAAAGCATTTTTAAAATATGTGAGCAACATTAAATGGTATTTTTACTCATAAACCTAAAACACTGGCTTAGACTTTTTTACCAGCAGCTTCTATTTTTTATGAACCTGTTAAGAAAAGCACTCAGATACTGTAAATTATTGCTTAAAATGCCATTTTTTTAGAGCTAGAACTATAACGGGAATCCTGGACTGAGTGGCAATGCCTAGGCATCCAATAATGGCACAGTACACCACACAGATATTGTCCATGGAAAAGGTATCTCATTTCGGTCATTCAAGACCTTACAGGATTTTCTTAAAACAGCTCTAGTAGTCATTTTAAATAAAAGGGATGTTTACATGAGAATTCGTGACTGCAGTTTTGGATAAAGGCAAGGATGTACAGGTGGCATAGCAGCTGATGCCATGGGGGAGCTGCCTGCAGCCTCTCTGCTGTGGTGAGCCTCAATCTGCAATGATTTGGATGAGGTAATTCCACAGCTGTGGGACACAGAAAGCACAGCACTATGCAGGCCTCAGCCTGTCCATGTGAACTGCAATGTGGATCACTACCTCTTTCATGTACAGCAGTGTTCTGATCAGGACTCCTTCAACTAACGCCACTATCTCTAGAATTCAAGACAATACTGTTGATAGTCTCTATGAAAATTAAACCAGTCCAAATTTGAAAAATCAACAGTAGGTGAGCATTATGATACATGATATATTTATCTAAGTTGCAAATACAAGAACAGATCTTGAGAATGCCTTTGGGTTATCCAAGGCTGCTGTAAATTAACAGCATTTGTCTGATATAAACAGAGCTGCAATGATGGNGCAAACAGAAGTGCTGCCTCAGCAAGCCACGCACCTGGCTGTTTCTCTCTGCCGTGCTGCCGAGTCTCTGACCCCACCACGTGGGTCCCTGCCGCTCTGCAGCTGACCGGGAAAACGCCGCGCGGGCGCGTGGGCGCATGGGTGGGTGAGAGAAACGCAGCAGCCACCAGTGAAAGATCTAGCCATGTGACTCAGGCTCCTTTATCCATACACACACTAATGAAAAATTGAGCCAAGCAATAGGAGTCCATTGTAATTAGCATTATCTATGTTTTTTCAAAAGCTTAAATTTTAAACTAGGAGCAAGAAGTGGAATATTAACTGTCAGAATGTATTATAATCTAATTTGCTATTGCTAGTTCAACTCCTTTTTGGTAAACTTAATACCAGGAATGGAGGGAGGTAGAGAAAGGCTGCAAGAATTGGATGCAAAGATCTACACACAAGAGACAAAGGTTCATATGGAAGAGACAAAATTTTCTTCTTGGACATGAATACTTTTGCTGCAGTCTGCTAGGTTTTTGATTCTCTGATGTTTTGCCTTTCTGGAAAGGAAAACATTTTCTATTTGCTTAGGCCTGACACAAAAAACTTTTCTGTGGTCTGGAAGAGGTGAGGTTTTCAAAGGGTTATAAGCTGTCTCCTCTCATAAGGTCCAGGAAGCTAAAGCAGACAGCCTGTCTGCTGACAGAGCAAGGAAATGAGCAGATAATGTTTACTTTCTTTCCTGTGACCTCCTCTGTCACACTTGTCCTAAGCAGGCTGTAGTGAGGCTATGTGCTGAACACAATCCTTAGGGCTTCCCTATGGCAACACTTGCTACAGCCTTCCAAGACAATTGCAGAAAGCACTTTAAATAGCACTGCAGAAATTTAAAACCTTTCGGGAAAAGATTCTCCTCTTTGGGAGTTTTGTTTATCTTAGTCTGCAAAAACTGCTCCAGTTCTTGTAGGTGTAAAGCAACGATTGAGAGCAGATTTTGCCACATACTGAAAAACTATGTATGGGACAAGAAACTATGTCCACATCCTGAGCAGGCACGTCTGACTGTTGTGGTGTGGTTTTGGGTTTTATCGGGTTTCCCCTGGGTTGTAGTTGTGTTCCTCGTTGGCTCGGAGTGGCTCTGCAGCCCCGCCCTGGTGTCTGGTACATTCCAGGAGAGCTCTTGGGTGATTGGCTGGGTTCCCAGTTTCTCCCACCCTATCCTTGATGCTCTCTGTCTGTACCCCTCCCCTTTCCCCACCCCCGTTTAAAAGGAGCTGCATGGGGCCGAGACCCGCACTTTTTTTTGGGAGCACCAGCTGGGAGAATAAGTAAAGTGATTCCCTCAAAAGTCCTTCCTTTGTTCTTTGTCATTGCCACGCTTCAGCCAGGGATGAGACCCGCGGACCAGAGGGCGTACGGAAAAGTACCCTTAAAGCTGGACTGGGGCAAGAGCTAACGGGACAGGACGCAGAATCCCAGGAGCTGCACCCAGATCATGGCTTTATCTGACCTTAGGTTGTCAGTAGCAAACTGATATATTATTCCAGAAAAATCTGAGGATTTACTGCTGCTATAACTTCCTCCAGGAGAGAAATTGTCTTTTTCCCAGCAGTTCTTGGTGGATCAGTAATGTCTTTCCTCAGATATCCTATTTTCTAGTGGCTACTGTGGGAAAATGAAATTTACTTGCTCCCTAGTAAAACGAAACTATTCACTGTAGCAATAAAAAGTACTTTTGAAATTAAAATCTCAAGGTTTGATCCTCATTGATCAGAGGAATGTTAGGTACACGCGTTTCTTCCATTAATTTTACACTGATGAATAGACACAAACTGACATGTGGAAAAGACAGGTGGTTCAGTGCAGAGTACTACGAACAGTGGGTTTTCTTGGTTCAAGAAGATAAAAAAGTAGTACAATTTATCCCTCCATAATATGCTGTCTTAATTATGTGATGCATATCCTGACCCAAGACTCCAGAAAACACACTTCCCTTTAGAAATCAGCACCTTTTTAGTTACACAAAATGTGCTTAGGTCATTGCTCATGGATGTGGTTAAGAACAAACCTCTGCAGAGATTTCACAGAAAGGTAATAAAAAATAATGATACTTCCATTTGAGTTTTGTGTTCAATATTACCATAAGTGAAATGCATCCTTTACTTTTATAATGTGCATACAAAAATATATAACGAATTTCAGGAATAGTTACGTGAACACTTCCAATAATTAATTTGCTCCATGACTCAGGCAGATGAAAAAAGTTATATTGCTTTTCTTTACAGAAACACTACTAAAACTGTCACAACTATCTAGATTTTTCCTCCCATTTTTGCCAGAGAAATGGTAAGAAACACAGCTAAAGCTACACAATAGCAACAAGACTGCTTTGAAAAGTCAGACATGTATTTATTTCCCAGGTGTCCAGTCTCAGCTAAAGCTTCCAGGCCTCTGTACCCAGCTGCTGACTACCCTGCATGTACTCCACCGTTAGCACAAGAGAATTCTCAACAACCTACAGGATTGATAAATAAGATGGAGAACATGCAAGGCTTACAGCAAGTCCTGCTTGTAATGATGTAAATCATGAAAGAGACTTTGATGAAGGTCTTTTTGTATTTATTTGGTTCAGATGAAGAGAATAATTGAAGAAAATATATTAAACACTGTAGAAAACATACTAAAAACAATCCAAAAACCCCCTCAGAAAAACTCAAAGAAAACACACAAAACTTAGATTTTGACAATCTGCACACAAAAGCATCCTTTTGCACAAGGAACAGGAATCCCAATACTCCAGTGTGACAGATGTTCTTGATAAAACACAAAGTAAAACACAAACTTTTGTGCTACATTTAGCTCTCTGTAACGGCATTAATAGTAGCTGCTGGGTGCTGCCCTCAATTCCATCACTTTGGTATTTTTCATATGTATTCATTAATTACCCTCTGTGGGAATAACTTTGCTGCTTGATTCACAAGCGTATGCAGTCTGTGAAAATGTTGTGATGACTGGTCAGTGCTCTGGAAATTAAATTTCTTGGGAAAATACACGTCTGAGTCTGTGTGTGAAGCCACACAGCTAAGAAATCTAAAATGAATAGCTGCTTTAACACTTTCTTGCCTGCCTACATGAAGTTATATACGTCAGGATGAGAGGTAGAAATACATATCCCGTTTCATGTTTCCTTCCCCAGCAGTAAAATGTGTGTTTTCAGGCACCTGGGAAGATAACTGACTACTTTATGCTCTCATCAAGAGCACTCTATAAAAAGAGAAGTGATTGTGCCAACTGAGATGATGTGAATATGTGTGGTTGAAAGGAGCTTCAGGAGACAGGGAAGAAACTTCTCACACATCTACAGAGTTGGGCATCCTTCATTGTGGTTGAAGCAATGAAGTGAAAGACCAGGACTCAGAGAAAATTGAATGCTTACTGTTTACCCAGAGTTTACAGTAATCAACCGAAAAAGGCCAGGGCATGATCTGAAGCACTGTCACATAAGCAACAATGTTGCTTAAATGCTAATGCCCTTCCTGGCATGATTTGATCTATGCCATCTAGCACATTCTCAAGTAACATTTCAAGGATACTGTTGGTTCAAAGACTGTGCTTCTAATATAATAAATGGATGAGGTTTCCCTTTTCAAGGAAGGTCAAGAAAAAAGTTTATTTCCCACATGGATGTAAGGGGACCTAATTTATTGATGAAGGCCTAACCACTCCATCAGCTCCTGGTTAATGCTGGGGACCAGGAAGAGCTATTCTAGTTATCAAAGATGGAAGAGTGAGTTCTCTTGTAGCTCAAATATTCAAAAGCCTCTGCCTGACCCAACACATATGGCCCTAAAATTTCTGATTAAATGTCAAGTAGGCAAGGAAATTTAATATAGAAATATTAGACCTTTTTGCATTTTTTAAAATTAGTATTTGGGATTATTCATGGAAATCTTTATTAGATGCTGTAATTAGTTTGGATAATTTCACAGTTTGATCTAGACCCATGTGTTGTGTCCAGTTGCCAGAGGGAAAATGAAATTGCTTTGGTATTTCTTCTGTTATAGCTGAGAATGTTTTGGCAGGCATTTGGGAAGGGTGTTCTTGCCGCAGATTTTTAGTTCAGAAGTTCCCATTGCAGCCATCTAATCTAAATTTCTGCAGCCTCACAGCTTAAAATACCATATGTGATATGCTTTGCTTTTGTCAGGACCTGAGTGCACCAGTGCCTGGCTCTGAGCAACCTCACTTGGGGCCTCTGCCCAGGTGAACCCATGGGCCAAAGAGCCCCTTTCAGCATTTGTCAGCCTGGGGCTGTAGTCCCTGCCCCACTGAGACTGCAGAAGTGCTGGTCTCAGCTGTGCCCTGTCAGAAACTTGCACAGTCATACAGATTTTTGGTCATCCTTGGCTGCCACCCTTGGGGCTTCCTTGCTTGTTTCACCCTGGGGACTGTGGGATGGACCCGTGGAAGATAAGACATGTGCCGTGTTGTTCATGTTTTCATGCTTGTCTTCACGTGCCTGTCCCTTAATGGGCAGACATCCTTTATCCTGATAATTTTCAGTCATATGCTTATAAATCACAATATAGGTTGAATTTTCCTTGCAGTTATTGCAGCATAAATCAGGAGTGATATAAAGAAAATTATGTTATCTTCGCCTCTATAAAATCATTATGTGCTCTACATGAAGTCCCAAATGTCCAACTTTTTATTGTTTGTGTAACTTTCTTGTCTAGTTACCATGGAACCTATTTCTCCCTTGATACAAGCACATGAATGAGAGGACATACATTATATTAAGTTGTGGTAATGCATTAAATAGTTATTAATTTGCACTGGGTTTTTGTTCACTTGCACAGGTAGTTTTGTATCTATTTGCACTGAGTTTGTGCCACATGGGTTTATCTCTGCACCCCCCTCCCCCTTCCAGGTGGTGGTTCTTCCCAGGTGAATTCCCCCCCTCAACCCCTCCCCCTCAGGTGTCCCATTACCTCTGCCCCCTCCCCCTGGGCTTAAAAACCCCCTCCCATGTGCCTTTGCCGTCTTTATCTTGTCTCCTGGAGTTCGTTCTGCATTAAACTGTGGGACTGTGGTCCCGAGAAGAAAGAACGCCTCTTGTCTTTTGCTTTTGTCCTTGTGGGATTTATCACTGGAGTCCTGAGCTAGCCAAAGGGAAATCCCAAAAGGCGAGAATAATCTGACATTAAGTAACCTTTAAAGGTTTTGAGTTCTTTCATGCTCCATGGTGTAGAGAAATAGAAAAGGAGGAAAAATGAAAACTTGGCATTAAATTCAAAAGTTGAGTAGAATTTTGAATCTTGCCTACAGGAGGTAAGAGTTCGTTGAGGAGCTCTGTGGCCAAATTGAGAAATTGTGGGAGGAAGTGAGCAGACCCCATAGTGTTAGGGAAGACGAAAGAGAGCTTGACAAGATGACCAGCACAATCCTGCAGACTCAAGCCCAAGTCAGTCTCCTGTCAGTGACACTTCTATTCCACTAACACACTTGCACAGTTCATCTTTAGAGGTCCTTTCCAACCCAAACTGTTTTATGATTCTGTGATCATGAGGAAAAGCAGCAACTGCCTTTACCACAGCAACTAAGCACTTTATTTCGTGGGGAGGGTTACACTAGACACTAGGAAAACATTTCTTCATGGAATGGGTTGTAAAGGGTTGGAACACACTGACCAGGGGAGTGGCAGAATCATGATTCATGGAAGTGCTCAAAAACCAGGTGGATGTGGCACCTAAGGACATGGTTTAGAGGTGAACATGGTGGTAGTGCTACCTTGAAAGTATATGATCTTAAAGGTCCTTTCTAAACTTAACAACTCTGTGATTCTATGGTACTTAACTTGATACTAACGACCCGCTGCTCCTTAATTTTAAAGACTTGTTGTATTGAATACAGGTAAGCTGCTTTGTGTGCCTAGAGAAGCTAATTATACCACTGGCAAATCCCAAATCCAACTGAAGATATTTGATAGACTTACTACTGATCAAATGGACAATATTTAGCAGTATTTCATAGCAACTGACCTTCTTACCTTCTATATCAACAATAAGTTACTTACCTTCTATATCAACAAGAATATTTTCTGTATGCAATTCCTATTTACATTGTTTGAGATAGGTAATAATCCTAAAACTCAAAGTTGCCTGATTTAAAATATGAAAGTGTGTACCTGTTCCTCTCAATATAGTAGAATAAATGCATTCTTTCTACACCTTTGAAAATGTCTCTTCGACTGTTTCCTCTTCCACTGTACTTTTACATTTTAATGAGCCATTAAAATCAATGGGCCATTAGAGCAACTCTACAGACAGATGAATTGGTCTGCTCCAAATAAGTACATCAGAGAATTTGCTTGTTTTTCTGTTAAGCTGATTGCCATTCTTTATAAAAGGTTAGAAAAGTCTTCTTTAGTTATTGATGGAAGTTTTCTGTCAGAAAGGCAACTACGTTATTTGTTTTTCAGCCCTCAGGAGCTCTTTGCCTTCTGGTCGACTTCATACCTCCTCTCTGTTGGAATGCCAGATACTAGCAAGCAGTCACTGCTTCTAATCCTTGTTCTCAGAACAGTTTGCAATTCATGGGGTATTTGTCTTCAGAAAAAGTCCAGGTTACACTAAGCTATTTCAGCTCTGCTGGAAATTAACTCTCTGTCATAATTCCCATGTTAAATAGTATATGGATTCTCAAGTGTCCTTGATTAGATTTGATGGTTTTTATTCAGAATTGCATGTATGGGGCTGAGATTTGTATGACTGCTCCTTCCATATAACAGAAGTAGTCTCATGAGCCACCTGAAGTTACCTGTCTCCTGAGGAAGATGAGACATAGATCAGTAATGTAAATTATGGGGTACCTCATTAGAGGCTGAAAGTTGCTAGAGAAACCAATGGCAAAGTATCCTGCAGCAAGAAAAGCTGTAGAAGGTTCACCTCATATTTTGCAGCGACAAACAGATGACTGGAAAATCATAGGCACAAATACTCACTGCCCTTTCAATCTGATACCCCATTAACATGCACCAGTGGTGGTACATGCAGTTAAGAATAGCAGCTCCAAGGATTTAGACTGAATACTGAATGAGTTGCCTGATAAGCTACCAATACTGCAGCAGAGCAAATGCAGGACTGGTACCAGTGTGTCACCTTTACACAACCAGATTTTGCTGAACTTAGCTGAATTCTTACTCTAAACGAGAAGTCTGCTGCCTCTTTTCACACCACACAGTAAAATCTAAACATACATTTTTTATGAAGGACACAGCATAAATTCTTGAAATTAGCCACTTAGGAAAAAGAATATATTTCCATCCTACATATCAGGAAAAATTGTGCAAAGATGAAAAAATGAAGTGATATGCATCTCCACTGCAGCTAGAAAACAATATAAAAAATGAAAATATGGCAATAAAATAACTTGAGATTGTTAATGTTTCAGTCTGAAAATGATGTACAATGTGAGGAAAAAGAAGTTCAACAATTTAAATGTGTTTTTCTTTCACCATTTGAGTTATAAACAATATTGAATAGGATTAGCTAAGAATTAACTAATTCTACTCAAATTATAAATTTAATATGTAAGTGACGTATTTTCCTGTACTATTAATCATATCCATTTATTCCAACTTGGGTTTATCTGTGAATCCTACCACCAGTTCTCCTAGCTCCACCTTTTTTTTCCTTTCCTTTTTCTTCCTTAATTTTATTTTTCTTTTTTTGTTTTATGTTTTAGAAAGGCCTGTTATGAAGTTATATTTTTGCTGTAGGTTTTAATCTCCTGACATGCATGTTTGTTAAAAAAGTGAGAACATCTGAAAGTCAGACTAAACACAGCAAAAGCTAGACATTGTCTGCATTCGCTTTTCATTTTCCCTATGCTTCATGTGTATTTTAAGTATATATTAATAAAATATACATTTGGGTAGAATATATATACATACAATTTTTATATATTATATCTATTCCTTTTCAACCCAAATAATTCTTATGGCAAAACATTACAAATGTGATCAGAATTGAATTAATGATTCAGCTAATTAGGGACCAAATACCAGTTGAAAATACTTTTTTCTGTTTATAATTTATTTCGAAAAATGTCAAAAATTGAGGCAAAGGCCAATCCCTTTTCACCAGCTGGAGTGGTTGGCTCAGCTATGAGCTTTCCAGGCCTGAAGAGTCAAGGGAACCTGAAAAATTACTGTCACAAATGGGATTTGTATGTTAGGTCCTCAGGAGCAGTTTTCCCACTTGAAACCTTTTATGAATCACATATTTATGCGTAAGTTCTGAGTTTTGCTATTTTTTTGAAGAAGACTAACAGTTTTTCAGCTTCTAACTCTCAAAATTCCAGGATTTCTGCCTTTGTCAGGACTTGCTAGACTTATTTGGAAGACTCCTAGAATCAGTATTATTTTGAAATTAGGCGAAATAAATAGCTTGATTTTTTAAAAACTGAGATATCAAGGAGTATCTCCTCTGTGGAAAAGATTTTGGTTATATATTTGTCAATTACCTTTGTCAATAATAGATGACTGATTAGTTTCTTTCAATTTTGTCATCATCCCTCTAAAAAGTAATTTTGGACCTTGTCACGTATCCTTTTGCCTCTGTGATTGGCATCTCCACAGTTCCAATTGATTCTTGGCTTTGATCTTAAAAGGCGCATTGTTTCAATAATTTATTTGCTCTTTGTGTGTACTCTTTAAATATCTGTCTGGCTTTGGATGAATTTTGATAAACATTTAAAAGAGCAAAGTTTACTTGAAAAGAAGATTCTGAAATTAAAACTCTCATACCAAAAGATAAGCAAAACTGAGTTTTTAATGTATTCAAACTGGTGTAAGGATAAGTTTCATATAAAAAACCTAAGAGAAATAGTAGCTAGGGTAGATTTCTAGTACCAAATAATTTTAGTACTTCTTATTTCAGTCATGGCAAACAAGGGCTGAGTACTTGCCAGCTGATTATAGTATATGTATTTTGATAGAACTGATAGTTCAATTTTGATAACAAGGTAAAGAAAAATAGATGGAAGATATTTTTGCTCTTCTGAGTATTGAGAAATTTATTTAAAATCAATGTAAGAAGAAAGGAAGAATTCAGACTTTTCATTCTAGGAGGTTTATTATACTTTAAGTGTTTCATTACTACGCAGATGAAAACTTCATCGTACTAATAAGTACTAATAATTGCATTTCATCTTGGCCTCAAGAAAATGATGGTTAATTGGATAAAAGAATATTAAATCAATAGGAAAGTTAAAAAAATTAAGAAATTAACCTGAATTATTCAATAGAGACTATGCTTAAGTGCTTGAAATGAGCCATGTGAGTCCGGCATGCCTGAGTTCTACTCTTACTTCTTTAATGACTGGATTCCAATAGTCAGAAAAGACAAAACAGGCAACTTCATATATATATATACACGCACACACACACATATATATATAGATATAGTTACAAATTATAAATGTATTTTTGTGTTTATAAATATACATTAAATTATAGAATCATAGATAATCTCAAGTTGGAAGGGACCATAAGGAATGTCTAGTCCTGCTTCCTGCTCCTTGCACGACAACCTACAAACAAATTAAGAGAGTCATCCAGATGCTGGTTGAACTTTGACAGTCTTGGTGCCATGACCACTTCTCTGGGGAGTCTGTTCAGTGACAGACCACTCTCTCACTGAAGAACTTTTTCCTATTGTCCAATCTGAGCTTCCCCTGATGAAGTTTCATTCCCATTTCCTTCTGTCTAATCACCGGTCACCAGAGAGAAGAGATGAGCACCTTCCTCTCCACTGTCCCCCACTGAGAAAGGTCTGATGTTGTATTCTCTGGGGGAATGGTTTCTTCCCCCCAGGACCCCTGGATCTGTAACCATATAGTTGGACCCTTCCTTCCTATCTTGACCCCACTGGCTGGGGTCCAGTTATCTTTCCCTGAGCAGAAGACGATATAATAGCCTCTTCTTCCTGGCTCTTTTTCCTAGACATCTTCAAGATTAAACCCTTGGAAACCCCTGGAGGAGGGCCTCTTTTGAATTCTTTTATCCTGTCCCTGTAATACTCTTCCAAAGCCCTCAAGGAACTAGGCTAGCCAGTGCCCTGGGGGTGGGCAGTGGGGGTATTCACTATAGTCTGACTGTGACAAGGTCACCCCTTAGCATTCTCTTTCCCAAGAGAACAAGCCAAGTCACCTCAGACACTCCTCTTAAGTCCTGTCCTGGAAATCTTTCATCATCTTGGTCACCCTTCTCTGGACATACTCTGATCACTTGATGTCCTTCTTTCACTGGGCCACTCAAAACTGCACACAGGACTAGTGGCTGAGACTGTACCAGAGTGGAGTGGTGGAATCCTTCTCCATGCTGTGTTTGATGCACCCAAGTCACAGCTAGCCCACCCAGATGCCAGGTGACACTGCCACCTAAAATTTGACTTGCCATCAACCACTGCTCTCCAGTTTCTTGTCCCCCAGTTTTCATGAAGAACCAACATTATGCTATCTTCAGTGGAGAATCTGGCACTGGCTTTTGTTAGATTTCGTTGTGATTGGTGATTTCCCAGCTCTCTAGTCTATTCAGATCTCTCTGTAAGGTCTCTCTCGACTTTGAGGGAGTCGACTGTGGCGTTTCTCTCGCCCGCCCACGTGCCCACATGACGTTTTCCATCGACTGCAGAGCGGCAGGGACCAGCACGCTGGGGTCAGAGACTCGGCAGCGCGGGGCAGAGAGAAACAGCCAGGTGCGTGGTTTGGCTTGCTGAGGCAGCGCTTCTGTTTGCATGCAGTCAGAGGCAAGAGCAAAGGAAGGGTCAGTCCCGGCTGTAATGTTCAGAGGATTTTTATTCTTCTTTCCCTCCAAAGAGGCAGCGGTGAGTGACCTCGAGCCACGCCCGAGATGGAGTTATAAAGGGGGCAATTACCTGGGGGATAGAACCTAAGGTAACCAATAGGGGTATTTCAGGGGAGGGATGAGAGGTGGCAGAGGGCAAATGGGAGAACTTAGGGTTGGAAAGAGGGTCTAATGGACAAATCACTTGGGAAAGCTCTGGTGATTGATACAGAAATTTCTTGAAGAATCAGGGCAGGGCTGAGGTGACAGACAAAGACAGAGGGAAGATTGACAGGTGAAGTGGTGGGGAGAAGGGTGATTCACACCTCTGACAGGCAGGCGAAATGGTGGGAAAACTTGGACAAAGGGACTCAGGGAAGGATCCACTCTGGGAAGGGCAGGGGGTACATAGGGCCAAACCATTTTATAACTAATTAACATAGAAATGCCTTAATAAAAAATAGAACAATCAAATAAACTCTAAAACAGAATACTACAGTTGACAGCTCCTCCTAATTTAGTATCACTGACAAACTTACTAAAAAGACATTCCACTCCTGCATAAAGATAATTTTTAAAAATTAAAAATCACTGGCCCTAAAATTAAACCTCGGAGAAGCCCATTAGTGACTGGCTGTCAGCCTGACGTACTCTCATTTGCTATAGCTCTTTCAGCCAAGCGCTTCAGTCAGTTGCTCATCCAGTATATTATGGACTTGTCTAGCTGTATGCTGAACATTTTGTCTAGAAGAATATAAAGACTTACTGGAAGTTTCCAGCATATGAAGAGTTATATACATACATACATACATATATATATGTGTGTGTGTATGTGTTTTTGTGTGTGTGTATAAAGTTATATACAAACATACATACATACATACATATATATATATATGTGTGTGTGTTTGTGTATATACACACACATACATAAAGACTTATTGGGAATCTCCTCTTATTAAAGATAATTAGATTTTCCTGTTTATTTTTTGCATTTGTGATTATTTTTTACTACTTACACTTATTTTCAGTTATATGTACAGGTAAGTATTCACTGAACCAGTCCACTCATATTTTCCCAGGTAAACAAAAGCAAATTTTGATCAGAAGAGGAGAAATCCATTTTGGGATGACTTTAGGGGTTTGCTCAGCACTGAGATTAAAATGAAAATTCTAAAATTCTTTTCTCTAGTAGTCCGTCTGTTAAGACTTTTCTTATTGAAAAACTGTGGTTTCTATTTGGATCTCTCTGTAACTGTTCTGGACAAGTTAAAGTAAGCAGCAGTTTAGCCTGGTAAGTGTCCTAGAAGTGCCAAAATGGCCTTGGTCCCATTGACTGTTCTGTCCAGCACAGCCTTGTAAAACCAGATTTGTTGCTGAGGGAGGTGTTGGACAGTCACAGTGAGCAGTAGGTAATGCTGGGGCCACAGCCAGCAGGACTAATTGTGTCTATCAGCTCAAATTGCCCCAGGAGCCCCTGAGCTCTCCATGCCTTCTGCTGATTCTTGGAGCAATGCATTTAAAACATGCCATTGCTGCTGAAAATTTATGCCAGCTCTGATCCTCTCTTCTATGACAGGATAATGTAGCAAGGGATTAAGAATTGTATCCCCTAAAAATAGTGTCCTAATTAAATTTGCATGAAGTATTTTGGCTTGCCTGAACAATGTTGTTGGATAGAAGAGAAATGTTGCTAAATTTAATCTAACGGAAAGGAAAAACTTCTCTGATGCAATAGTTTCATAAAAATTAAGATGAGTGAATCATTCCTACATTGTGTACTTTAAAATAAGTAACTTCAGTATGATTCTTTTTCTCAGTATCTTGTTATTGATAAAGGAATTTGCTGAGTGAAGCACTACATTTAATTTTTTATATATTCCTGCATTAGGCTCATAGCATCGATCCAGTCCTTCAAAGTTAATAGGATAACTACTTACAAATTAACTGCTGTGACATTTGCCTTAGATTCAGCTGAATGGACTTTGAGTTGTAAGAACATGTATGTCTATATCATGTAACCTAATTATTTTATAAAATTTAGGATTATCGTAATTCAAAGACCAAAGTAATCTTTAGCATATTGTATGTCTTTTTATCATCATGTTAGTTCAGGAACCAGATAGATTACATCGGGATTTTGGTAGGTTATATGTTATTGAAATTTAAGCTTAATTGCAGTATTAAGTATTGACTTAAGTATTATTTATTTCTCAGAAAGCTAGTACTTATTCTATGCTTCTGAGTAATCTGCATGGCCAGAATGTGGGTTATGAATGCGTAAGACTCAGAATGTCTCTGCAAAGCATACATAATGGATATGCCACGTGTGTTTTATATACAGAATCATAGAATCCATTAGGTTGGACAAGACCTTTAAGACCATAGAATCCAACCTCTAGCCCAACACCGCCAAGTACACCACTAAACCATGTACAAAGTGACTCATCTACATGTCTTTTAAATATCTCCAGGTTATTCAACCACTTCCCTGGGCAGCCTGCTTCAGTGATGGATAACCTGTTTGGTGAAGTCTTCATCATATCCAATCTAAACCTCTCCTGACTCAAGTGAAGGCTGGCTTGTCTTGTCCTCATCCTTTGTTCCCCACTGCAATAAATAAAGGCTGGAGATTTTCCATAACCATCCTTTTGTTGCAAATATATTTTAAAAACCTGTTTTTATTGGGTTTTAGAGGTTTTTTTTTTTTTTGTTTTGAATTTCTTTTTTGGTAGCAACCATATTAAGTTCCAGTTGGTCTTTGGTCCTTCTGATTTTCTCCCTCCAGAATCTCATGACATCTTTGTAGTCCTCCTGAGTGGCTTTCCCCTTCTTCCAATGGTCATAAACTCTCCTTTTTTTCCTGAGTTTCAGACAAAGCTCTCAGCTGGTCTTCTTCCCCACCATCTCGTCTTTCAACACATGAGGATTGTCTGCTTCTGCACATTTAAGAATTCCTTCTTGAAACATTTCCAGTCTTTCTGGACTCCTTTTCCCCTTCAGGACTGGCTCCCAAGGGACTGTCTCAACCAGGGTCCTAAACAGGCCAACACAGAAGTCCACATTAGCAGTTCTCATTATTCTCCTCCTTATTTTTCCAAAAATTGAAAACTATCATTTCATGATCTCTATGCTCATGGTGGCCTCCAGCCACCCACAAATCCATCTCTGTTTGCAAACAGCAGGTCCATATTAGGAAAATATTTTCTGTACAGATGTTGCATTCACTCGGTACAGGTTGAGAGGACTCGTCTGGAGTTTCAACATACCAGTTTGCTAGATTCCAAGCACATTTTTGAATATCTATGGCAAAATACTCAAGTTTTTCTCTTTTCAACATGAAGAGAAAATGGCCAGCAGGGGTAAAGGCTAAAGAAACCCAAATCTCATGATCAGATGGGTTGTGATCCTGTTCTATTTGGGACTTTCTGAGTGCAAACCTAGAGAGAACAATTTTACCCCTTATTTACTGCACTATATTTAAGGATTGGTTGATGTCTTTCATTTTGATGTGTTGTACTTCAGTGAGGTTTTGTCCACACATTTTACTTTTTAAAATATCAAAGCATGTTTTAAATTTGAAGTTACGGAAAGTTAAGGCACTTTGACAGCTTGAAGGTTGAGCTTATATGTAGGCTAAAATAAAGCTGGTTTTCACTTTCTCATATTTAACACCATAGCTTGCTTAAAAACGTACTGCCACTGAGAATTGCTCTCAAGCAGTCTTTGTTCTGTCAAAGCTTAGCATCAGAAAGCTGGTATAAAGAATATTCTTCTACCTTGGAATACTCAGTTCTTTGAAAAAATAACTGAATCAGGCTCACCATAATCTCAAAGCACATTAGAGATAAAGGTTTTTTATGACCATTGATAGAATATCTCAAAAGAACAGGTTATTGGATTGCTTATAATTGTATATTCCTGTGTGCATTGATATTTTGATAAGGCACTTCATGATGTCTGAAGCTTTTTTTTTTTAAGATGAGGTAAATCTTACTTTCCAAAGAGGAATTAGACTAGTTGGTTTAAAACAAGAAGCCATTAAGAGTGACAAAGTATGCCTATATCTATAAGAAAGTAAGAGCTGTTCTGTGTGAATTTAAAACTAAGTCAGTTAAGAGCATTTCTCTTCTCAGCATACCACTGACTTCAAATGACCTCATTAATTCTGGCTACCACAAACACAACTAGAATGAGGTGTGGCAATTTGAGTAAAATCAAAATTAATTTGCCTTCAATAATATAGGATATAAGCTTAATTGCTGTCAGATTGTTGCATATATAGCAACTGAGAAGCAGAATCCCCCTGATTAGAAAACTCACAGAATGGGTATTTGATTGCTTTTATTACTGTGAAATTAATTCTTTTTCTGTAAATACTCATGGGTTTTATCCACTGTAAATAAACGTATTTTTCAACATGATTTTACTGCTAGATAGCAACTAAAACATGGTCTTGCCTACTCCTTTTACTTTAATATGCATTTTGTTGCATATTATGTTTTTTCATAAAGCCTCAGCTCCCGAAGATGTAAGATTGCCAAGCAACCTTAGCTTTCATTATGAAAAATATGAACACTTAGATTTCATAGTTGTAGAGGGAAAGCTTGAAAATGGGAAGACTAAGGCTTATAAACCATCCAGTCTAACAAAAAAGAAAAATCTAAAAGACATTATTTTTTAAAATCTCATTTAAATGAGCCTCATTACTTCAGGTTGGGGTGGAAGGGGAGGAAAAAAGGAAGTATGGTTTTGAATGTCAGAGGTTTATGACACTGAAAATATAGGCACAATTTTAAAATACAGTTTCATACTTAGCTATCTTCCCTGATGTTTCTGATACATTGCTGATATACTCACCATTTTTGAAGTGATCTTTAACAGCAAAAAAAATCTGAGGAAAAGCATCATGGATTTTTGATTACAGAAAGCCTTTAGCTGCTGAATAATTGCTTTCTAAAATATTTCTAATGGCTTAAACAGAATTTAAGAGCTTTCTGCATAAAATCTTTCTGCTTTCTGCATAAGAAAGCCTGGTGAGTGCTTAGCTGGAGCACTGTGTCCAGTTCTGGGCTCCTCAGTACAAGAGAGACATGGAGCTCCTGCAGCAGGTCCAGTAGAGGCCAAAGATAATGTGGGAACAGGAGCATCTCACTTATGAGAAAAGGCTGAGGGACCTGAGCCTGTTTAACCTTGAGAAGAGATGACTGAGAGGGGACCACATCGATAAATATCTGAAGGGAGGGTGTGTAGACGATGGAACCAGGTTCTTCTCACTAGTACTGAGCAACAGGAGAAGAAGCAATGGCAGAAACTGGAACACGGAAGTTCCACCTGAACATGAGGAAGAACTTCTTTACTGCCAGAGTGACTGAGCACTGAACACATTGCCCAGAAAGATGGTGGGATCTCCTTCTCTGGAGAGATCCAAAAGTTGTCTGGTCACAGTTTTGAGAAACATGCTTGAGCAGGGAGGTTGGACTAGATGACCTTCATTGGTTCCTTCCAGCCGTTCTATGAGTCTGTGAAAATCTCTGGGCTTGAGATCTAAAGCAGAAAAAACACTGTTCTTTTTCATTACGCCCATTGTAAAATTAAAGTCTACACTGGAGTACAAGAATAGTTACAGCACATTGAGTAACAAGAGATAAAAAGGATAGCTTTCTCTTTTACTTACTTTGGTTGATCACATTAAATGCACTGCTCATGAAAGCCCCAGATTTTCCCACAGTGAGTTCAGACTTTACTATTTATTGAGGTTCTAGTCCTGAAAAGTGTGAAGCAGTGGCGCTGAGGATGCTCAGTTACATTTGTTGGTACTTTGCATTTTAAGCAGTAAGAATCAGCAAGGTAAGTTTTTCCATATTAGTTCTCATTTCTCCAAGCTGGAACTTTCCACTTTTGATTAGACAAGGCCATTCTGGGATGATTTCACACACAGGGTCTGTTTCTTCTCTTGTTTATTACTCTTGTCTGCCAGCAGGTGTTCTGTGACACTCTAGTCTCAGCTATTGAAGATGAAGAGTATTTGTGTTAGAAATGAAGCCAAGTGTAGCATTACATTTTATATATTGTTTGCCAGCAACTGAATAATGAAAACAGAGAAATCACTGTTAAAAAAAAAACAACAGCCAGAAGTTGTTTAATATTTTCAGACTATTCTTAAAAAAGCAAAGCTTTTTCAGCATGCTCATTTCTCTAAAAAAAAAAGCCACAGAACGCTGCAAAAAACAAACAAGAAAGCAGCACACTGAGACACAAAAGGAGAGGAAACAGTACTCTGTCAAAAATCTGACCTGACAGACCACAGCTCTGGGGTGTTCTTTTCTTTGGATCATGTTAAAAGCTATTCCAGGGCCTTGCCCAATTGCTTATTTTCAATATGATTCAGTACTCTGGACATTAATTAGTACTGTAAAAATACTGATAAAGCACCCTGGCTATTTAAATACAATTTTCATCAGAGATATTATTCACCTTGTTTGATTTATTCCATTTTAGAATACTACAGTGATTCTGCATATTAATTGTGAATAATGGCTGCCCTAATATCTTGGATGACTTCTCACTATGTATTTGCTACACCCTAGCCCCCCTACTGAAGGTAGTCATCAAATTCATAAGAAGATGAGCAATAGATTTTGGCATAATTTCTAAATCACAAAACTGTTAAGGAAATTTGGCCCCCCGTTGCAGCTACTTGCAGTGTTGATTATATATTGCCAGTAGGTGCACACACAGAGCACCACCTACAACACAAACTTACATATAGGATTAGAGAATTACAGAATGTTTTGGGTTTGAAAGGGCCTCTAAAGACCACCTTAGTCCAACTTCTCTGACATGGGCAAGGACATCTTTCACTGGACCAGATTGCTTAAAGCCTTGTCCAACCTGATCTTCAACACTTCTTATGATGGGTCATCCACAGTTTCTCTGGGCAACCTGTCCCAGTGCCTCAACACCCTCATAGTAAAGAATTTCTTCTTATAGCCAATCTAAATCTATTCTCTTTCTGTTTAACACCACTGCCTCTTATCCTAGAGGCCTTAGTCAAAAGTGTCTCTCCATCATTCTTACACAAGTCCCCTTTAAGTATTGAAAGGCCACAACCCCTGATCTCTCAGACTTTCCTCATAAGACAGGTGTTTCAGCCCCCTGATCATCTTCATTACCCTGTTCTGGACTTCCAGTAGGTCCTGGTTGTTGTTGTTGTGCTGAAGATGCCAGAGCTGGATGCCATACTCCAAACAGGGTCTCATGAGACAAAATAGAGGGAGAATCACCTTCATGATGCTGGCCATGCTTCTTTTAGCACAGCCCAGGGTACATTGGCTGAAACAAATCAGATTCAAGGACTGAAAATTTACCTAGAATTATAAACGGGAAAAAGAACAAGATCAAAAATTTATGTTTGATCATTTGTCTGCTTGTATAATGTTTCAGTTGCCTCCTATCTGTATACCATGCACTAGTTAATCAATTAGTTGGTTTAGTAATGTGAAACAATTCAGAAAGCTTTGGTGCATTCACAACAAAAAGAAAATTTTTTACCCTAAAAATCTTTGATCAGTGGTTTGACTTTGGAGGAGCTTATCTTTATTTTGCTTGAACATTCATTTTCTTCAATTTTCTTCTGGATTTTCTTAAAATTTAGCATACCTTAGCATTTAGGTGACTGGAGCTGTATAGCATTTCCCTTTGGGAAAGACATTTTGTATGGTAAAGTTTACTAAATGCATTACTATATATACTGGTGGATGAATCTAAATAAACTGTAGCAATATAGTCAAGAGATACATTGCTTGTTTATGTAAGTGTAAAACAAACTCACAGAGAAAATGGCTTTACTTGCTTGTTCCTGGGAAGGCTTATGATTGACTCACTGAATATGGGGAGCTGTGGGGAAAAAAGCAGCATCTCACCAGAAATTTTGTCAAAATCTGTCATATAAGAGTGCAGGGATGAGAAGCAATTTTTGATGTTTTCACATCTAAACCCAGGGTACCTTAGTTTTATCTTAGTTATATTAAAATCAAATAATTAAAAATGTGTGTGTGTGTCTGTGTGTGTGTGTGTGTGTGTGTGTAGAGAGGACACATCCAGACAGCAAAATCTGAAAACTGTTGTGGAGGTGAGAGAGAAATTCTGCTCTCGAATTCAGGCCCATGCTGTATATTTTATGGTGAGAGCCATAAAGGGCAGCTGCACATGTTTTGGGCAGATACACGTTTCCAGAAAATCCCCAAAGAATCTACTTAATCTCTAAGGAATTTTACTTTTTCCACACAAAAGATTCTGTGCATTTAACCATTGCTATTCTATGTGTGCAGAAAACTCCCAGCTGTTTGCAACTTTGTGGGGCCTGCCTAGTTTCATGTACCCTATCTTGTGCATGCAGGGGTAATTGCCTACTTGCTTTTGTGACTTTCTTCACAGCTGTCTGGGTGGCCAGACCAGAAAGGTACTATATGTCAGTTCAGAGTAGCATCTCTGTCATGTTTTCACTCTGATGTCTGGAGGTGCCTCCATTCCAGAAATTCTCCCAGGGATAACTCCCTTACTGATCCAATAAAATGTTGTTATTGGTTTCTGGTTTGTCTCTGTATACCAGCAATGCAGCTAAATCTTTCGAAAAAAAAAACTAGCTATGTTGAGGTAACCCAGGAAATAGAGAATTGTTAAAGTAATAATAACTATGTGCTGAGATAGAAGGGGTTTGAAGATACATAACATTTTTCCCCTGAGGCATTTCAGATGACTGATTGAAAGAATTGCAGAATTGGAGCTACAATGACTTTACCTGTTGTTCATAAAACATAATATTGTAAGGCACAAAGCCTAAATTACTAATTTTTCTTTTATTCTTTACTATCTGTATGTGGTAGCACTTGACAGTCACCAAACAAAGAGCTGGGAGCTGCTAGAAGGCAAAGGCACTTTGAAAAAGAAACAGCAGGTGACTCCTCCTCCATGAGAGTGCAAGGAGTACAACAGTTTGGCAATTTACTTTCTGTGAAGCTGCACGTTCACACAGTAAGCATTTGTTGTTTTAGTAGAAGACAGAGTATAACAGTTAAGGAACTGAGGCACATATTGTCTTGCTGATTGAGATAACATTTTAGGGAAAGTCGCTGTTAGAAACTAACCACTAGCTTCCTGAAATTAAGTCAATATTACAGTTTCAAGAGAATGGGATACTTTAAAGCAACTTCCTTCCTAAAGCAGAAAAATAATCAGATTTCACACCATGGAAAGTGATAGATAACATGAATGAGTAAATATCTAAAATTTTTCAAAAGTAATTTCTATTTTGGAATGTTCAAAAGATAGGTGGCATGACAACTGTGCTCATGGCTTTCCTTTAGGAGATTTTTTGTATTGCCACCAACCGATCACTTTTCAAGGTGGTGAATAAGCTAAGCCTGGAATAAATCTAAAAGGAGAGTAAACAAGCAAAAAGAATGGTTTCCATATCTTACAGTAAAACCACAAATATAATCATTCTTCTGAGGAAGTTTCTATTAATTTTCCACAGCTTAGGAAAAACGCCGTTCAGAAAATGACTTTTAATCTGGCACTTTCAATTATTTTCTATGTAATTAAACTTAAATCAAATAAACAGTTACACTTGAATCATATTGCTACTCAAATATTTATTTTTAATCATGGACACACAGTATATTTTCAACCAATTAACATAACAAATATGAAAATGACATCAAATATAAATAGTTAACATGATAGTAATCAAAAATAACTTCTTTCCAGGATAGAGTGGATGAAGTAGAAATATCACATTTCTCCATACTGGGATTACTTTTTATACTGAAAACAGATATTCTGAAGCTAAATTGAAGAAATAATGCTCTGAAATAGAAATGTGTGAAGAAAGTGATAAAGGAATAGAGTATCAATAAAAATATTTTCTTCTTGTTCACAACTGAAAATATAACCTGCAGTAGAACAATGTAGTATGATTTCAGCTGGAACACTAAATTAATAAACAATAAAGAAGACTTTTCCCCACCAATTTTCCCCAATTCTTTGAATGCTACCTCTAACCCAAGCATAGGATTAAGAACCCAGAGCTTGGAGTCAAGCGATGCACATTGTAATTAACCTGTAAAAAATTTTCCTTCTCCAGGAATGGAAAAAAAATTATATATATATACCTACATATAACTTTAAAAGCCTGTAAAATATACATGAGAAATATATGTAGTGAGGGAAAATTCCTTATGTAGGGAATGAAAATTCAGACAGGACAGATTGAAAAGTTTGATAATGAAGAGACAACTTATGCTGGGACAAAACAGAGCTTTCAGTCTGCTACGAGTTTATGCAGTTTTACCTTAAGCATTAGTGTTTTGGTTGGATCATGGGGAGGAGGAAGAACATTTCTCCTGCCCTTTCTGTCTCATTGTTCATCCTCCCTTGAGAAAAGTAGTCCAAATGAGAAGTAACTCTTCTGTGCCTTCCTTGCTACTACTGATCCTCAGCACTGCATATAAGGCTTTGATCGAAAACAAATAACAGCTAATTACAAATGAGGGTTTTGGCACCAAATTTGGTATTCAGTATTTATTAGCCCGCAGTAAGAAAGAAATGTATATATTACAAAGCTTGCAAAATCAAGGCACAGTGTTCCTTTTTAGGGCCCAGACCAGACATCAAAAATGGATATTTCCCTGCGGTGATAACTACCTCCGAGCAGGAAGTACAACTGCTGGAAACTGAAGAGCTAGTGTAAATGCACTGTCTGAAATAGGAGTACCTTATTCCATTTCAGGTTCATCCCAAGATGATGAGAAGTTAATTTACTAGGGCCTCAGGTGAGACCTCCATGCCAAGGAGACTTAGAAAAATGAGCCCTAATCCTGGACCTACAATGATATTACTGATTTTGAAGCTGGTCCCAAGGACCAGTGAGCAGTGAGTCAGCATACTGATTGCTGGTTTTGACAAGCAAATTCTTGCCAGGAATCTGATCTACTGGCAATCTAAGATTACAGCCAGATTAAAGCCATTTGGGAAAGTTCACATTACTGTTCTAGAGACTGAATGGTGGATTTTGAAGCTTTCAAAGCCTTCAAATGGAAAGTCTCAAAAAGTGAAAAAAGTAACCAAACTGGCTTGGTGAACTAGTCTGATAGTTCGTTTAGGAAAAAAAAAAGCCAACAGAAATGCTGCAGCACTTTTTCTCTCTAGGAGCAGTCTGTCAGAGAATTAAGTCTTAGTAGAGGCAGCCAGTCTGATCTTTTTTTGTCAGTACCTCTGATTTCCTTAACAAGAGTAGCCCTTAAGTATTAGAGATAGCCTAGAGAGCAGAAAGCTTAGAACAAAGTTGTTCCTCTATAAAGCAGTTATTTTCTTGCATACATTTGGAATTGATGGATATCATTACCTCACAATAAGGTAACAAAAGGTTTTGAGTATAATTTACAGGGCCAAAAACATATGGCATCCAAAGGTACCTGCTTTTAGCTTGCACTTGAGAAGGAAGACTCATTTGTGGCATACAGCATAAACAGACTCTGATATCGCCTCCTTAGGGTTGTATGGTGCTTAACCTAGGTCTGCAAAAGAAAAATACGATTAAAGTTAACAGCCATCTGAAAAAAAAGGCTTTGTTGCAGAGACAATAGGTAAGAAAATACACTGGATCATGAATTAAAAGTCACAGGGAATGGGAACAGTTCTTGACTGCAAGATTTTTAATATGCTGCAGTATGTTATGCCAGATTTGGCGCTCCACTCAGGGTGCAGCTTGAGGGAATGCTTAAAAGTGTGGAGCTGACAGCAGATGTGATGAGTGGGTGTGTGGACAGATCTTAAAAACTTGGCTGGAGTGAGCTTAAGAGTTTTCATTTTTGAGCTACTTTGAAGGAAGGCAAATCAGACTAATGCTTGTCATTTATCTGCTGTGAAAAGCTTTCTTACTGTTGTTAGCCCAGATGACCAGTTTGAAGGAGTAAATTTAGTTGGCTAAGAGAAAATGAAAAATCTTTTGTTGTTTGTTCTTTTTTTAGCAACTTTATGATAACTTGTCATAAGCTCAGGAGTAAGAGCGTTTCCATGGCAAAGGAGTTTGGTTGCATATTGAGCTTTCATTTATATTTAAATTAGTCAGACACAAACTATTTTAGTGGTGTGACCTATGTTATTACTTATAATTTATGTAATATTTTAATAGAAATTTATACAAAATGCATACACCAGTCTTACGAGTACACTCAAAATACTAACTTACGAACTTGAAATTTCACTCTTACAGTGTGTCCTGTATTATGGAGTGTCATTAAAACCTAAGAAATTAATGATGTGGTCTTTCACTACTGGCTTTTTTCCCCTGGAAATAAACAGAACATACTCATAATCACAGATAAGAGATAAGAGAACAGGTGTTACTTTCTAAATGTTGCAAATAGTCATTAATAAATATATCTTTCAGTGCTGTGTTTCACTGCTTTCGTTCCAAGCTGCACTTGTGAGTTCACAATGTGAATACTAAAGAACTTTGTCTTTATAATGCATACAACCCTTCTTTTGTGCCTTCAGTTAACAAAAACAGAAGTAATCTGGTTTTATTCTGATATTTTAAAATGCACTATGACATATGCCTACAAAGACAAGGCAAGATTTAAATTTTGCTCTATACTGCGAGAGTACAGGTATCAAATACAGATACACTTTTAAGAAAAAAGTCCCCATGAGTAGTATTTCAGATTCTTAGAAAATATCAGAAATGTAACCTATGTAACATGTGTGCTTAAGAACTCTTTAACTACGCTGTGCATTTTTCTACCCCAGACTGACAGTTTTCCACTAATCAAAAAAGATATTCCTATTCTCGTATTTCTGTGGGTGCCAGTGATGGCTGCTCAGCATTGAACCCATGACAGGAATGAAAATAAACTCTGTCTGGAAACAGATAATCTCCACTAGCCTTTATCTTCATTGCCCTTTTTGGGTTGAATATGTTGGTTTTTTCAAAGAAAATCCCTAACATTTTCATTCAGAGGAGAAAAAAAATTTGTCTAATACTATAATGTCTATTGCTGATAATAATAAATGTTACTGCATAAATGAAGAGCTACAGAGAAGGTGGGTCTTCAGTGTTCTGAGTCAGTGTCCTTCAAGGCTATGTTAGGACCTGCCACTGGAGGTGAGGGTTATTGAGGTTCTGGTCAATAGAACGCTTAGGGCAGATTAGAGTGGAACAAAACCAGCGGGTTTTTTATTTCTATATATATGTAGGATTTATTTTAGAAAAAAATTGGTTGCAACAGAAAAGAGATATGTAGTTGTTTTAGTTATTATTGATATAAAAGTATAAATATGTCACTTAAGAAAATATATAAGGAAAAGAAAGAGAGAAGGAAAGGATAAGAGTAGCTAGCAGAGAGGAAAGATATTACACGGATCAAGCAAGGAGACTTGATTGTTGGAATTTCGATGTCCATTGGCAGAAGTGATGGTTGCAGCCTCGACCTGTTAGGGGTGGGGGAAGCACATAAAACATAGGCTTTGATCAGTTAATATATGTTCAAGTTTAGGTGGGAATGCTAAGATACCTCCTCTGGGAAGTAGAAGGGAGTTTTACACTGTCTGATGTAACACTATGGATCATGTGCAGTCCTCTGAGAGGTGAGCAGCCCAGAAATGAGTGTCTGGGGGGACACTTCAGGAGTCTTTGATGGGTTACATGCCTATGACATGACAGCTGCCTCTCCAATGAACCAGTAATGCCCCATGGGAAGAGATGAATGCCTTCAGGCCTACATATGACTATCCTCATGAATAAGAAAGTCCCAATACCTTTCTCAGGGAGGGAGTCAGCTGTGTAAGGGAGGACATTGGCAAAATAAGAAGCATTGTCCCACCTAGCAGGATCTGCTCATTGGCCTTTTCACTTATCTAGCTCAAAACCGATCTTGTCACTAAAATAGGTTTGACTTGGTCATCCTGTAGTGATAGGTTCTCACCCCTTCAGCACCTAGCCTGTTCTTATATATATCAGATGATGTTTCTTTACACAAACAACCAACTTCTCAAGGCAGGCATGAAAAGAACTTAAAGATCTTTTTCCTTGAAGTATAATTTTGAAATGTTTTTCTTTGACCACTTATGGGAGAAGAGGGGGACTGGAAGGGGAGAAACTGTGCTTTTCCTGTAAGAAAATTGTAAATTATTTCCCATAATTGTAGTGTTCTGGATATTTTTATATAAATTCCAGATTTTAAAAGATTCTAAATGTATGATCCAAGAATAAAACATGAAGTTTCCAGATCAAATTATCTTAGCAAAATTCTTCAGAGAGTAACATTCATTTCTCACTTCATTTGGTATTTCTTCTCCCTTTTTTTTCCTCAACAGGATATAAATGAGGAATATATCCCAAGTAAACTGAGTTACACTAGTTACACTCTTTCAAAAGAAACAGCATTGAGTTGAAAACTGACCCTACTGTTTTTAAGTTGCTTTAAGACATTCAACTGTTTTCTCACATGAAGAGCAACATCCCGTCCTCATCATACTATCCTTTCCTTCCTATGCTCTGTATTCCTTCATTGCATGACTGCAGTTATAAAGGTATTAAAGAAGACACTAACAGTAGAAGTCCCAGGACTGATTTGAGGAGCCCTACTGGTTATTGGCTGCTGGACTTTGAACCACTGATCACAACTCTTTCAATGTGGTACTGCCGCAATCTCTCGTTCATTGTCCATTGTACAGCCCATATTGTACCAATTTGGAGAGAGACACTACAGAAGAATAAACATGCCAAAGGCCTTGCTAAGTCAAGGAATACAACATGCATATCCCCTACCTTAACCAAAAAATCAGTTTCCTTCTTGCAGAAAGCAAGGAGGTTGGTCAACCATAATTTCTTCTTGTTAAACTTACGCTCCATCACTTTGTTTGTTTGTTTGTTTCTAACAGAATTTGCTTCATAACCTTTCCAGGGACTGAGATGAGGTTGACTGGCCCATAGGTCATTAAATTCCCCTTCTTGCCTTGCCCTTCCTGAAAATGAGTGTTAGGTTTGCCCTTCTTCAGTAATCAAGAACATCTCCATTTCCTATGAGGATTTAGACAATAGCCAGCACCCTTCAGAACCCTCAGGTACGTATTTTACGGGTACATATTGTATGTACCCTTAGGACTATTGTATGAACAAGTGGATTAAGTGGTCCCTAATTCTTCCTTTGTTGTGGGGAATGTTTCAATGCTTGAGGACAGTCTTGCCATTGAAAACTGAGGCACAGGTTTTAAGAACCTGAGGCAGCCACCAACATGACCCATGAGGGTTACCCCATCTGTGGGTACAGATTGTGACCATGGGTGTCTCAGGATTCTTTAGTATACAAAGTCACAGAAACCTGGGTTTCTGAGAATTTCTTTATTACAAATTTCTATGAATGATTTTTTTACTATAAGTAAAAAAAATTCCACATTTATACATTACTAACACTAGTAAATATAGATTACAAGTCACTACAAAGCTCCCACTAGAAAAACAAGTATATATTACAGGAGTAAAGCAAATATATATATGTATATTTCAAGTAAATTCATAATTCCAACTAGTGAAGTAAGTATATACTTATGAACCTTTATCTGTGAGAGCACGAATACACACACACATATATATATATATATATAAAATGTGAAATGTTACTGGTACAACACTCACCAAATCATTCCCAGGAATGGGACAAATCAATGATAGAGAAGTCCCACTTCAAAGATGATTGGTGTTACACAATACAAAGTCAGCCAGGTATCCCTAGCAAGAGTCCGATCTGTCCAGGAGATTGTGTGCACCGAAGCTCTTTCAAAGATAATTTTAAGTAGGAGAGAATTACTTTTGGTAGACACATAGGTAGATGTAGAGACTACCCTTTCTGGAATAGTTGTTGCTGACTTTGTTATCTTGCACTAATCAAGGTGCCTTTGTCTTGCCAACTAACTCCCTTCATAGGAAATTTTGACTGAGCTTATCAGGGATGACTCAGGGCTCCTGACTGAGGAGATGTCCTTCTTTGTTAGTATGTTTAGCTGGTTGCATTTGTGGCTGCTCTATCTACCTCAGATTTTTCCCTGTTGTTTTTCACTGGGTCCCTTGCCCCACTAAGCAATGGGCTCACACTCTTCTTAAATCACTGATCAACTCACATGCACCGTACTGTTAGTATATGTTTGCAGTGGTTCAGAAACAAGGTGTGGTTGTTTCCACTTCTTCCAATCAACATTAAACTTAGATTTGAATGACAATTCCCAAGAGCTGTCATCTCACTGAAATGTCTCCTCTTCCTCTTGTCTCAAAGGCCGATAGGGTCTGAACCAGATTTTGGGCTTGTTATGTAAATTATTTTTGTACCTGTAATTAAATGGAAGTCTACATATATGTCTATGATACTGAAACACTTGTCTAAAAAAGCTATGTAATTATATGAAAAAAAGTGACAGCAGCTAAACTACTGCATTCCCTGTGCAGAAATGCAGGCTAAGTATGGATGTGGGTAGAAGAATGGCTACAAGCTTAGACATAAATAATTAATCTGAGTGTTTTAATTGCATTGGTTACATGTACATCTTAAGAGCCCTGCAGATAAAATTTATTGTCTTGGATTGCTTGTAAGTAATGAATGTATTAGTCTTTTCCCTTCTATTTCATAATTGAGCAATTCAGGCATTTAATTCTTGCTTCTAGTTAAATGAGCACTTTTAATTATAAAGTAAGTGATTGAACAGCATAAATACACTTCAGTTCTAATTAATATGGATATATTATGTGGTGCATTGTACCAATACATCTTTTATTACTGTGTCTGTATGTTCTCATACTCTATTCACTGCAATGAATGGGAGTCTCTGGATGCCTTTTTGTTTCTTCAGGAAATATGGTGTTACAGTTCTAGGAAGTTGTGCAGTAGCAAAATTCTCAGAAGGAAATGTTTGAACTTATTCTAACAAGATAAAACACTGTATAAAAAACTCAACCAACCAACCAGGCAAACAAACAAACAAACAAAACCAAATACAAATCCATGAAATTTTCCAGATATTTAAGTATCTTTTAAATTTCAGAGAGAAAGAAAACTAGAACTAAGGCTGGTTTTGACTAATACATTATGTTATACTCTCCAATGCATATTAGCTAGTCATAACATTTTTACTGAATGCTCTGCCTCACTTTCCTCTGGGGCTGAGGACATATTTTTTAAGTTCTTCTTTTATTCAGGCTTTAATACTTAAATAAGGATTGATTTCTGCTGGTCTTCCTGCTTCTGTGAACAAGGCTATATTTAAGATTAAATCTGACCAACAACTTCTGCCTGTAGCAGTGTGTTTTTATAAGTTCTTTCAGTTGTACTGTTATAATATTTCGTTATTTAATGTTAGTTTATAATGGTTTAACACTTGTACCCCATTTTATCCCTTCAGAATAGTTCTTTCCAAGTTGTTTACCACAAATTTTTCCCACCACTGAACTATCAGTCAGTGTGTCAGTCTCCATATTCCTCCACTTCTTTCCAGAGTCACTCCAAGTTGTGCTGGCTCCCTCTCCTGCCCATCAACCCTGTTCCACCCATTTAGTTCCAGAAAATTCACTGTCAATCACCCTAATCCCCTAAATTGATTTGTCCTGTGGGCTTCTCCCCTCCCCTGTATCACCCACATTGGTCCTGCCAAGTCCCTCACTCCTCCCCTGGTTTCTCCCCATTGGTTGTGTTTTGTTCCCACTCCTCAGAAATGTGTCCTTTATAATCCCTAGTGGAGCCCTTGCTTGGGGGTTACACTTGTCCCTGACCCGTTGGGGAATAAAACTTCCTAGGACCACACACGAGTGCCCTCTCCTTCGCTTCTTTGTCTCGGCTTCTCGTGGTTTCCCTGCTGCAGCTTTACTCATGCAGCTGCAATCACTGCTACCTGGAAAACCTGCGTAGAGGTGCAGGGGCAGCCACACGTGTGGTTTCCACCAGTCACACGTGAGGTTCGTCAGCTGGGCATTCCATCGCCCCGTGGCCGGGCAGGAAGAAACCGCATCTGCCCGTATTGTTGTTTGTCTACAAACTTCTCAACATCTCTCTTATTTTGCTGGAGATTTTAATACTTACGCATGTCAATTATTATATGCTGATCTCTATTTATGAGCAGGAAAGAGCGAGCAGCAATAACTGTTGCTTGAATTTCACCACTTGAATGACCGTGTTTTCTCCGTCTGTCTCTAAATGGATTCTTTCCCTTTCTTCTCCGAGTCAGTTGAAAGATATAAGTGCCACACCTATACTATTGTTACCTACTATCATTTTCATGTTTCTTTTACCAGTGGCAACAAAATCTGATTTCCAGCTGCTCAAACAAAAGAAAAGGAATTGTACTATTACTAAAAATAGCCATTATACAGAACCATCAGGTTGCTTTCTCTATCTCTACAGAATAGTTTCAGTTTTGTTTATCTGGCAAGTTAGCTTGCCTTTGTATTTTTAGCATTATATATTGGGATAAATTAGTGTTTTGAAATTAATTTGCAGATTCAGCTTTTGGGGAAGGATTTTCTCATCTATTCATATTAAGCCTGATATCCAGGATGCTATAACCCTGACAGTTGCTTTTGGATACCATAGTTATTGAATAGCTGACCAATATGTTGCCAAATATATGTTTGGATTCTGTGTTGGACACACGCTTCTAAAAAAACAGTTATCTAAGAAATTCTACAAGCAAACGTGAAGGAATTTTACTGTTTTTCATACAAAGGAAGAAATGTAAGTAAATTTGAGTAGATAGCAAATATCCCAGCCCATAATTTTTCTTAAATCATTCTTAGGAGATAAAGGTGTTTGGATAGCCCTCTTCAGTTATGCTGAAACTACTAGTTCAGAAATCTTTCTACAGCCTGCAGATAGTTGCAAATATCTTCCAGCATAGCTCCTTTTCTAGAAGAGAAATAGAAAGCTGGAAGAGAGCTGTCTTCTAGAAAAAGGTCTACCTCTTTATGTGTTTGATAAAGAGTCATGATATAAGTAAATAATTTTCACTTTGAATAAGATTAGTTACTTTCAGATTTTCCATGGTAAGCAAATAAAACAGAGTGCTGTGAACTCAAATTACCAGCTTTACACTTGGTCCTCATTGGTAAAGCTTTGTAGATGCACAGGAACTTACCTCTTTTTGTCTATGAGAATCAGGTCAAGATTTACTCCAGGAAATTTAGACCATAGATGAGTCTCTTCATGCCAGTTTTAGAGCATGTAGACATCCTCTCATAGTTCTTTTAATTCTGCGTTTGCTAATTGCTAATACGAAGACTTTGCTTCCGTACTTAAAATACAACGTTCTTGTACAAGCTGTCAGTGATAAAGAGTTAAAATTGAATGATGCTCCACCAGTGTAAGAAACTAGGTGTGCCTCTCTTGACTGGAAGCTCAGGTAAGCTGAAGCATTTATTCCCTGTTTAATTAATTTTCTAGTTGCTGTCTTTCTGTAGTATTTCAGCCTGTATGAAAAAAAAAATTTGAAAATTGAATACTACCAGTGTGAAATAGCCCATTGTAACCTGGCCAGTAGTTTATGAGTTTGATGCTCTGAACAGTGTAGGTATCTTTCCCAAAATATTGAAGACTATTCTTTATTTAAGTGACAAACAGCATTTTCTGGTCACATGATTTGTAAATTTTATTTCCTCTGGGCCCTCTGAAGGCTTTTCCTTCTCTATTAAATGCATGGGAGTAAAAGGCTATGAAATCTTGGATAATGAATTATGCTGAATCTGTAGAAAAAAAAAGTACACACATCAGCAGTTAATATCTAGAACAGAAACTCAGATTAATACACATTTTAGAATACTTAAAAAAAAAAACTACAGCCACAAAAAAAAGAGCAACAGCAACAAAAACAAGCAGAAAAAAACTTCAACAAACAAAAACCCAAACAAAAACCTTAATTACCTTTTCTTCTTTTTTTGCTTTATGAGGGTTCAAGTATTTTCCTGTACTCTTGGTCTGCAAATACTGCAGACCAGAGTATGTGAAATATGTCTGTCATATATATTTGCCTTAATGTCTTCTGCAGCATTATTTTGACACCATTCTAGAAAGTTCACTGTAGAGCAGCGCCAGCGAAGTGGATGTGCTCTGATTTGATGTCAAGTGCTCTTACTGAACTGATAATAGGATAACTTTCCTGATAACAGGAAACAATGTGCTGGTGACATCTATTCTCTGTCTTGGCAACTTAATGCTATTGCTTAACCACAATCTAGATGGCAATTTAAATGTGTGCCAGAGCACATTCAAAGGTCTGAGAAGGTTCTTCAGTGAAAGGGATGTTCACAGACAATTTTGTGTAACTCAAAGTGTATGGCTTAAAAAATCAACTTCCGTTTCTCTTTCCTGCCCTGCTTAAACACACATTATTCCCAGCTGTGTCAGTACACATGCCTGGGATTTGCTTTTCCAGTGAATAGAACATATGCCTATTTAATGTAAGTGATAGAGTCTGCTTCCACAATTACATAATGTGACAGTTACAGTGACTTGAATATAAGACTATTAATATTCAGACAGTTAAAAATTGCTGCCATCGTATTTCCTTAAACTTGTCGTCATTCTTTGGTACAATACAAACCCTTACATTACTATTCAAGGAAATAATTTTTGCTGTGTTTTTCAAGATGACCTCTTCCCCCAAGCCCTGCAAAAAATGTAGCTGGAATTTTCTCTTATGTAATCTTTTCTATTTAGTACCTGTTGTGAGATTGATATTATATAATCACATCTCACTTAAAATTATAATTAAATCCCTTATTTTCCATGTAATAAAATGAGCAGAGCCTCTAAAATATCTCAGAGGTATCAGTCAGCAGAACAACCGAATATATACAATAAATGGTCTTGATTTTCTCTGTTAATTGGTGGGGTTTAAGCTATAAACTATTTTCTGTCTGTACAAATAAGAAATAAACTCCCTCATCACGTGCATTGCAGAAACCAATGCTTTAAATCATTGTTGTGAAAAACAACTGAAATTGCTTTCTGTGCTGCAGGTTGTGTGTTTTAATCAGTATGACAAGTATGAAGGGGAAGAAAGAATGTGTCCTTTCCAATACTGAGATAATTCACAACACAATGACAGTATGACGCTAAAGAGCTTTACTGGCACATGCTGGTGAACACAGCAGTAACACGAAATGACCAAACACCAACCCTTCTTTAACAGCAAAAGGAGAAACTTAAAAAATACTTTCTTCTATCTCTTTACTTTGTAAGTTGTGTATCAGTTTTGTGAATTAAACTGCATAATAGTTTATGAGTATTACATTTTAAATTTTAAGCCACAAGGACAATGCAGACCCTCCCTCCCCATTTTTTCCATTGTCCTGTCTTCTGGAAGGAAGGAAGTTTATGGTCTGTGAGAAACAGTAGTTTTTCTAATGTTACTACTGAGACAGCAACTCTAAGGCATGTCATGGAAAAAACAGTAGGAGAAAAAAGCAAGGCAAGAAATGGAATGCTTGGGCTTTGTCAAGGGAGTGACTGACAGAAATGCTGTGGTTTCAGGCTGACATAACAGTAACAGATTAAGGAAACCTACATTAAGAACTGCTAAAGACAAGTGAGAGAACAAAAGAAAGGGGGAAAAGGAAGAATATACAGTTGATAGTAGATTAAATGAAAAAGAAATTCAAAAGAATGATGGGTAAGAGGATATGCGACCATTTTTGAAGGTGGAAAATAGAAGCAAAAACATTAAAAAGTACAGGATTTCTTTTCTGATCTCAGTAGTAATTTTATTACACGCTGCTTTCTGAAGTTGTGTTTGTGATAAGTAGCACAGCTTAATTTACAAACCAGTTGTACAATTACAATTTCTCATTCAATTGTAGCCTGATGACAACTCCAAAAATCAGGGCAGTTTTTCAGTTCCCTGGCTGTTGCAATGGTTGGGGAAAGCGGGGAGTCAGTGAAGTGGTTCTAAAACCCCTGGGGTTTCCAGTTACTGTAGTTGTGAAAACAGCCTTGGAGGACAGAATAAAGAAATTAGATTCTGTTTTATGAAAAAGCTGGAGAGAAGGAACAGCTTTAATTCTTGGCATCCATTCTTGCTCAGAACTGCTTAAAGGTGAGGACTTTATGCTGTCACTACAGGCAAACATCATGGGTATACTGAACATAATTTGCTTCATTTGTTTTGGCAAGTTATCTCTGTAACAGACATGGAACTCCAGATGAAATAATGCTGCAAAAGAAGTCCCTTGTCATGGATTGTTAATTTGGGGACTTTAGATATCACTAAAATGTGAAGAACGTGAAGTATGCATAGGGGGAATATTTACCAGAGCTGGTTACACTGACTTGAGAGGGAGGATAGAAAATTCATTAATAGGAATCAGAACATAGAAGCATGGGATAGAAAATGTAGTACTGGTAAAAGTTAACTTCATGGACTATGAATAGATAATAAAGACAGTATATGGCAGATCTCTGAAGCCAATGGACAGTGAAAATTCTTTAGTTTCAGAAATGCATCTCCAGGCTCTAAACAGTCTGGTCATGAATTAATGGCACATTACATTGCAACTAATTTAATAGAAAATCAAGTCTGCATTACTCTTACAAAGTTCTGGGGGATGAGTAGCACTGGAATGGATGTCAGAAGAAAACAAACAGATTTCATCTCTTTTCAAGAATAACACAAAAATATGAATTAGAGCACATGTACTGTGGAAGTTGAAGGCAGTATTTTCCTCTGTATTCATGAAGCTAAAGGAGAGTCTATATTCTTAAAAACTAATACAACTATTCATAGGGGAAATTTATCTTAGTAAGTTTACTTCTAGGTTTTTTTATTTTCTGTTGTTCAGGATCTTAAACAAAAGGCAATTTTTTTCTCAAAATATTTTTATTTGTCCTTGGACTACAAGGGCTGCTTCAGGTCAAAAATTTCCCTATGCAGTCTGATTGACTTCCATTCCTCGAGAATTAGGTATTTTAACACACCTGAAAGATAAATGGAAAACCTATACAGCTGTTTTCAGACAACAAGTCATGGTTTCTTTTGTACAGTGAACATGTATCTTGTCACAGTTTCTTTATTACTTGTTTTGGTCATATGATGGAGAGCTGAAACAAGTCTTGAGTTCTAAAGGAAGAAAGAGGAAGGCAGGTATCAGAAGCCTAACTTTTGGGTCCATTTGAAAAAAAATTGTGTTCAAGATACATTTGGTATTTTCTAGGGACTTCAAGAGGTCACTCAAGCATATATTTCAATCTATTGAAAAAAATCTCAGAGAATTAAATTAATTTCTTCCAGTATGTATATATTTTTTTCTCTTTGAGATCATCTGATGATATCGGGAAAAGGGATGTCAGGCCACAAAACTCATTCAAATTTCACATGTTGCAATTAGAATGCTAATTACAGGGAAAAGTGTAACTTCCTCCATGCTTCAATGGCATTGTCTTGGAAAAAGGTGGAGTTACTCTTCCAGAAGATTAGGAGGAAAAATCTACAAGATAATGGTGTCAATAAGATCATAAAATAAAAAATTATTTTTAAACTACTATGTATATGCTGTATACACAGGATAATGTAAGAAATTTCAACATAGAACTTTGCATTGCATCTAGCACACTATTTTTCAGGTGTTTTTAGAAACTTGCTCAGATTCAATGATCCCTGAATTTATCCCATAAAACTAAAGAAGCTTGTAAGATCAAAAGTCTTTTAAGTTACTCAAAAGACCTGACTAACTTGTGAAAGCTTGAGGGGGTTGTCTGTTCCCTCAGGACAATGAATAGGATAGAAGTGTATATGCAAGTGCACAGAAGTCAGATGGATGGAATGTGTCAGAGCACTACTGCTAAAGCACAACTGTCTGCAAAGCAGAGGCAAAATTTTGTACGACTTGCAGACTAAATTCCTTTCTTTAATGTGTGTAGCATATTTGATAGCTAGAAATGGACATAATTGTACATTAGTAGGTTTCTCCATATCTTCAAAAATCTCAGAAAACATGAGAGAGAATTAAAATCAAATACATAAAGATACTTGTTTGTGGAGTGAGGGAGAGCTTGTTTTGGGTAGTAGCTGTTTGTAATCTGAAACATATTTATCTGACAGCTTTTCTGTATTTTATAGTATATTTTACAGAAAAACAATATAAAAATTCTTTCACTAGCTTTCACTAATGTTTCTTAGAAGGTTTGAAGAAAGCATTCTGTGAATGCTAAAGATGTTGACATCTTGTTGGAATTAATATCAAGACTTCTAAAGTTTCTGACAGTCTCATTTCTTTTGTCATATACTACTGATTGGGATGTACTCTCTGACTCTTTGTGGTGTTGCTACTGTTTGGCGTTTCTGGAAGCCAAGAGTTGTGAGATATTGTTAAGATTAGAGTCTAGTTTGCATTGTGTGGATGTCCAGG
Source organism: Irena cyanogastra (assembly GCA_013397155.1). Taxonomy (NCBI): domain Eukaryota; kingdom Metazoa; phylum Chordata; class Aves; order Passeriformes; family Irenidae; genus Irena; species Irena cyanogastra. The sequence continues at coordinate 84,104 of VWZV01013702.1, read as the reverse complement.
TACCAGGGTGGATGCTGGAAAGGTCCTCCATCCACAGTGTTAAATTATTTTGTCCTAATAATGACTGAGAGTTTGCTTCAAATTGGTCCCAGATCACTTGTCATGGACCAGGGAACGAATGGATTAAGTTGAAAAAGGAAAAATCCTCCAGGGGACAGAAAAAATCACAGGCCTTGTTGGCCACATTTTAAAACTATCCCTGTTATTGTACCTCTTTTGTGATAACTTGGAGACTTTTTGAGTTGGAGAGAAAGAAATATTTTGGGGACATTGCACTATGAGACATTGATGAAAGCTAGAAATTTGGTAATTGGATGCTTATCTCTAGTTACACATGCCCGTCTTTGCTTTTTCTCATGCTCAGCAGTTTTCATATGAAATTTTACTGGTTTGAACTTCTGCAATACGTTCTACAATACTTATAATATGTTTTGGCTGACTAGAAATGGATATACTTTGTTGTTTATTTGCATCTGATCTTCACAAATGTCCTTCAGATGTGAAATGGCTTCCCTAAGACATGAGCAAACTCCATGACCTTTTCAATGCACAAAGCCTGTTTATAAGGCAAAGACACAAACCTGACATTGATGAGAAATTATGTACTTTATAAAAATCAAAACAAACCACTGATGGCCTTCCCCCACACCCACTCCCCACATCTTGCATCTTAGCACTCTTTATATGCAATTGTTATTTTAGTGCAGCTTATTATTGCTTTTGTGCATATTGAAAACTTATTTCTACACTCCAAGAGGTAAAAATTTTGGTATTGGTCTTCACTATCTTTTTTAATAATGGAACTTATGGCACCAAACATCCAAAGGTTTTTCATTGAATGTGTTTCCTTATTTAGACTGTTCTTTCAGATCTTTTTGTGGGGATGTTTTACCCATCTGCTCACTTCCCCCATGCTTTTTTGTTTTGAAACTATTTTTCATTCTCTCATGATTTAAAATTATAAAATGATTCAGCCATGAGCTATGATTTTTAGATCTTCATACTAAGGTAAAAAATCTTCTGAGGAATTCTGACCTTTCCAAAAGATGTTTAATATCCTGTTGCATACAGACAGGTAAGTGGTGATTGCATTCCGTGTTTCA
>VWZV01013702.1:70780-82888 GCA_013397155.1 Irena cyanogastra | reverse complement strand
ACATTTCATTCACTTCACTATTGTCACCTGATAGAATGAACAATATCTCCAGCCATCTTCTGTGGTTGGAAATACATAAAAGTGACTCTAGCTAACAAACTCTATGGATAGCCATATCAAATTTCATTGCTGTAGAGTGATACTGCACTGAGACCTTTCTAATCATGGTCCCTGTAGGTGTAATAAATATTTTTTTAAATATTTACACCCTGTAGGTGTAATAAATATTTTGCATTCAGGATGGGGAAATGTTAAATTTTTTCCTTGTACATGAAGCATCTCTTTCTGTTTACAGGCTCTCAGGTGTTCTCTTAGAGTAGTCTAACCAATGAAGAACAATCTGTTTCAGCTGTAGGCAAGGAAAATAAATGGGGGAGGAAAACCTTTCTTGGTAACAATCATACATCCTTTGTATATCATATCCTTGTATGTCTTTTAGAGTACATCCTGACTCTGTCATGTCACTAAAGAAAATAGGAAAAAACCCATTTAATTTATTTTTTCATTTTGAGACCTTTCAGTTAAATTGATCATTTTGAGAGTCCTTTTCTTAAGCCTAGGTTTATTGCAACTCTTAGAGTTCAAGTGCAATTTCTAGAATAGCTAAATTCAAAACAAAAATAAAACAAACTGAAACAACATATTCAAGAAGGCTGCTTTTTATCTTTAAAACTATCATTGAAAGATCAAGGTGATAGTAACTCATGGTAAGTAAATTAGTAAATTATGGTAAACCTGCAGCTTTCTTAGAGTCTTTAAGATATTTCAAGATATTTATACAGTTTAGTTAGTTTTTGTATTGCAGGCTGAATATAAAGATTGCTAGACTAAATACATAATAGATTTGCTCTTTTTAGAGCATACACTTATGCTAAAGCGTGCCTCTAATATTTTCATGCATACAAGTTTCTTTTGTCTGAGTCCTTAAAATATGCTTTCAGCCAGGATATCTGCATTCTGTGTAGTAGAGAATTTTGTAACATCCATTTTATGAGTATCTATATGTATGTGTACATACATACATACCTCCTTTATAATCAAAATAATTTCCTTATATTTTCTCAGTTCAGGCCTGATATGATTAAAAGTGCCTTAGAGACTGATTGTGAGCAGGCAGATGAAAAGAGCTGGGGAAATAAGTGTATGGTGTTATGCCTGTGCAAGAATGACATTAATAGTGATGTGAATTAATGGATTATGTTGTGTTCCCCTACATACAAGTCCCAGTGAGAAGTTAATGAACATTGATAGGTCCACACTATAGTGGAAGGAAATAAAGAGGATAAAGAGTGAAATGATGGGCCACTGCTTCTTTGGCAGGCACAGGAAAAGAACATGGTCCCCTGCTTAGCCACATAAAGGGCTAAGGAAGAGAAATAAAGAGAGGACATTGTGTCACGACAGACTCAGATGTTACATGTATGCATGTCTGAGCAAAAGAAGCTTTTTAAATGTATGTGGATGTTACTAATTATTTATATCCTTCATAAAACATTTAGCACATTTAGCTATGTTGAATATACAATTCAGCACACTTGGCCACTGACTCCCTTACTTATATTTATTTAATACTCTTTTCAATAAGAGTAGCTGAAAAATGTAAATGAAAACATTTCTTTGCTGAAGTCCGTGGAGGTGAGAATTTGCTGCTGGCTTTTTGAATTGCTGCCTTGTTTCAAGTATAATTTTGCTATAGCATACTGGCTGGGCACTACTAATCTCCATCCTTCAGATATTATGCAGAAAAAGAAAAAAAAATGATAAGTTTTTTTCCTCCTGATACTTAGACTAAACATTTTTAAAAATTAAGTTCAGATGAGGATGTAAGGCTTTTTTTTTAATTCCTTCAAGTCTGTCTCTACAAACTATTAAGTTTCTAATATACAAGTTGGGCAATAGATATTTGCTCTTTCACTTTAATAGTTGCCTCTGTCCCTATCTCTTCACTGCATTAACAGGATGTTTTTTTTAGGTATCTAGTTGGTCCAATATGTAATAATCACTGGCTGTGATATTTTCCTCCTGAGGAATACTCAGGAACTGGAATACTGTTGGAAACACAACTGAATACAACATACAAAAGGAAGGAATAGGCCTTGGAAGAGGCACAAATGTATACATGGACTACATTTCTTCTAGCGCTGGTTGTTAAAGGCCTTATTCTTCCTCTCCAGAAACATCACATAAATGCGGTACCATGAAAAGTGAAAGAGTATCAACAGACCAAGTCAGCTGGGAAATCCCTGCTTTGTTTGAGATTGTGGTGCTTGTTGTTTTGTTTTGTTTTGTTTTGTTTTGTTCTGTCTAAAGAAACATTTTCTTGATGGAAAAAATTATGTTTTTTGAAATAGGGTTGTTTTTCTTAAATTGGAGTGTGATTTTTATGTTGCTTTTCCTTCATACTCATGTGTAGTATCTCCTGTTCTTCTGAGAAAACTCCCCACAATTGAGATGTGTTAGCCGTTTAAGTGAAGGGTCTTGTAGTTCCCATTCTTACGTTGTTACAGCCAGAGAAAAAGTCAAGAGTAAAAAAAATGATAGGGAGAAATTTGCCAATTCATCACCTGTGGTTCCTTGTTCTGTCAGTCTTGCAAGCAGAACTTTACTGTTGTATAGTCTATAGGGTTGGGTTTTTTTGGGTTTTTTTAAGTAACAGAATGTTCATTTGGTGTTAGAATTGCTACACAGCATTTGGTAATAGGTATATTTCATATTTTTTCACGTATTTTGTGTTGATATTTTCTGGAAAGCTGGTAAAAGAAATTAGGAGCTCGACACGTTCCTACAAAAATCAGTATTTGCTTTCATGTACTCCATTATTTGGCATTAATAAATAAAATGTAGCAGGAATGCAAATAATCTGGAATATTATTTTGACTTCTTTTTCCTGGTGTTTTTGTAAACATGGCCATCCTGACTAGATATTTTTTCTTTTTCCTTAAAAACACCGTATTGGTAATGTTCTTGTAGAAAAAATAAGGTATTTCATGATACTTCTTGGCAGATCACCCTCTCTAACCTTGAAATATTAGTTACTGAACAGACCAAAACACAGAAATACTATTCGTTTCAGAGGACGAAATAACAGACAAATTAACCAACAGAGTGACATTAAAATGGTTAGGTGGAAAGCTGTAGACTTGGCCTATTGTCTGACTACTCTGAACTCACTTCTTTACAATCACATTTTTTGAAGAAGAATTTTAAGGTGGAGCTAGAAGAAATTTTTGTCAGCAGTGCTCCTGAAAATTATGGAACTTCTTGTTTCCTAAGGCCTTATTTAGTTGCATTTCCCTACTTGAATTCAAAAACAAATTGTGAAAACATTTTCTATGCACAGGAATGCCTTCCTGGTAGCCTTTCTCCTCTAATCTGAAGGTAAGAGTATAACTGAAATTTATTTCAGACTAAGAACGAACCCTATTAAGAGAATCTCCTGTATGTGGGAAAAATGAGAACTTACTTATGATATTGCTAAGCAACAGGGAGCCAGTAGGAGTCTTCCCACCCTTTATCAGCAGTTTAGACAATGAACCCTTCCTAACTGCAAAAAATGTGGGTAATTTACAGTTCATTGTCTTCACTACTAAAAATAAAATTGATGAATACAGAAAAATGTTACATGGAGGAAATGCAGTTGTAAATAAACAAACTTTCACATGTCCTAGATCTGTTTCTTTCTAAAATACACTGACTGCAACATGGAAATTAATGGGTAAATGTACTGGACTTGAAGTACTTGATCACAGAAGAAATCAGTAAACAGAGAAGAAAAACATTCTAAAGGAAGAAAGATGAATGATGACAACAATGAGAATATTAGAAGGAATAAGATCACTGTCATAGCAACAGTGTTTTGCTGTCATTCCATTCATCACATGCTATCTTCAGTGTTGTTCATTCTCTCTTTGAGAAGGAAAAGATGTGTCTGGAAAAAAGAGTCATGAAGCAGACACGGAAGAGAATGCAGTTGCATTATGTCCCATAGCTGGCAGCACTTCCCCATCTGTTAAGGGGAAAGGAGCAGAATAGCATGGACATGCATTAATTCACCAAAAATATCAGAAGTCATCTCCTTTCTTGTCTTTTCACCAATTTCATGTTCAGTATCTCCATTGTACCTATGATACCTTGAAAGGATTAGAAGTAGCCTGATTCCCCTTAATGCATTAATAGCCTTATCCCAGTTTTTAAGAAGGGCAAGAAGGAGGACCCTGGAAACTACAGACCTGTAAGTGGCACTATAATGCCTAGTAAAATAATGGAAAAGATTATTCTGGGAGGTATTGAACAACACCTGCTGGATAATGCAGTCATTGGTCACAGCCACTACAGCTTCATGAGAGGGAAGTCCTGTTTGTTAAACCTTGTTTCTTTCCATAAGGCAGTAACGCAGTTGATCTAGAAAAGCTAGTTGATACAACCTCTGGACTTCAGTAAAGTTTTCAATATTGTCTCACACAGTATCCTCCTGGACAAAATGTCCAGCCCACAGCTGGATAAACACAGCATGCAGTGGGTGAGCAACCTGCTCATGGGTCAAACACAAAGGGTTACAGTGAACAGGATGACATCAGACTGGTAACTTGTCACTAGTGGGGCTCCACAGGGCCCCATCCTCAGCCTGGTTCGTTAATGACCTAGATGCAGGACTTGAAGGAATACTAAGTAAGTTATCTGATGACACTTAATTGGAAGGAACTGTCAACTCCCTCAAAGGCAGAGAGGACCTGCAGAGAGACCTCAACAAATTAAAGAGCTGGGCAATCACCAATCATGAGAAATTCAACAAGAGGAAGTGCTGGATTATGTGCCTGGGATGGGGTGACCCTGGTTGTGTATGTAGACTGGGGAACAAGAGGCTGGAGAACAGCATAGTGGAAAGGGACTTGGGGGTCCTGGTCAACAGAAATTTGAACACAAGTCAGAAGTGCCCTGGAAGCCAGGAGAACCAGCAATGTCCTGGGGTGCAACAGGCACAGCATCACCAGCTGGACAAGAGAGGTGATTGTGCTGCTCTGCTCTGCACTCGGGTGGCCTCACCTGAAGTCCTAGGGACAGTTTTGGCATCTACAATACAAAAAAAGACATTAGGCTGTTAGAGTGTTCAGAGAAGGGCCTCAAGTATGGTGAAGGGTCTTGAGGAGAATTCTCATGAGGGGCAGCTGAGGTCACTTGGCTTGTTCAGCCTGGAGGAGACTGAGAAAGACCTCATTGCAGTCTATAACTTACAAGGAAAAGTTGAGGGGCAGGTACCGATCTCTTCTTTCTTATGACAAGTGGCAGGACCTGAGGGAATGGCTTGAAGCTGTGTCAGAGAAGATTTAGGTGGGATATTAGGGAAAGGTTCTTCAGCCATAGGGTCATTGGGCACTGGAGCAGGCTCCCCAGGGGAGTGGTCACCAGCACCAAGCCTGACAGAGTTCAAGACACATCTGGACAACACTGTCAGGTATATGGTGTTATTCTTGGAGTGTCCTGTGTGGGGCCAGGAATTGGACTCTATGATCCTGATGAGTCTCTTCCAACTCAGCTTATTCTATGATTCTATAACATAAAAATACCCAGAGACTGGCATAAAACTTAGTGGCAAGTGTTGTATGTTATTTCCTTTGATTTTACCTCTCCTTTGTCAGCCATTTGTGTCATATTACAAGAGAGTTAGGTGGACCTTTGGTCTGACCAAGCCCTGCTCTAAGGGTACAGGGTTGAGAGAAATATTTGGATATGTAATACCAGGATGCTTGCAGGTTTGGGAGAAAATGAATTAAAGCTTTTACAGGCAAGATGATGAAAGAATCAGATGTAAAAGGCAATATTGGACTATTGTCTAGGAAGAAAGAGATATGAGGGCCTTAAAATGACTTTAAATGCTTCAGATGTGATATTTCTTCTCACTCGTCCCACATTGAAAGCAGAGGTTGCTTAGGGAGTTTGGTGCCCTGCAGTTTCAAAACACAGTGAAAAGTCCACTTTCATAATAATTGAAAGATCGGAAGCCATTAATAATTTTGTTGCTTTAAAGACTTTAAAGATCAGCAATCACTCTGCTGAAAACTTTCTGGGTGTTGAATACTAAGAATGACTAAGGCACTTTGATGCTATCCATCTCAATGCCATTTTACTTTGCACTGTGGTTTCTGGAACCGGTCTAAAACCTCAATTTTTCCTCTTTCAGGCTAGCAGCTGATCACAGTAAAAAAAAAAAACAAAAACTATGTACATGTTCTCTGCTTTAGCCAAATGAACGTTAAATTTGCTGTCATTAACAGTAACCCATTTAAAACACAAATAAAAACATCTGCAGTAATTTCCATTAATATGTCACCATTTATCTTGTCACCATATAGTAACTTAGAATCTACAGTTATTTACTTCCCTAAGTTTAAAAGGAGAAAAACAGCTTTGCTGCTGATGCTAAAGGAATGTAATTAGAGGGGAAGAGGCAGACATCTGTTAGATTATTTGAAAAATGGGTTTTTTGAAATTTAGGTGACACAAAAATGTGCAATGTCTTTTACATGCATCTAAATTGGGGAGAGATAAAGACCTTTATAAACAATTTTGCAGGAGTCTAGTTTTAGAAAGAGAGTGCAGAGTTGCAATAACTTAATGAGTCATCAAAGAAGGTTGAGCTGTTCAATGTCTATTAAATGGAAATTATTTTTCCAGACCACTGAGAGATAATGGCAAAATGAAATGGTTCCTCAGCGCCATAGGGCTTTTTTCTAGAAATACAACCAGGTTTTAATATCTTTAAGAAAATGAAGAGAGTTCACAAGCACTAGAGTCACCTCAGTTACTGAGATTTGTATATATGGTATAGAGAGTAAAGTCAATGCCATGAAAGCAATTCTTGATAACAGTCGCAAGCATGTTCCTATTTGGTCAGGGTTTTTTTTTCCTGGCATGAACCTGGTATCCACTGAAAACCACAATAAGCATTTCCTGATTGATTCATATATTACACTCATCTTTTATCGAAGGATGGAAAAGTGCGTTGAGCTAAAATAAGAGTTGACCAAAATGTTGCTGGGAAAAAACTCTAAAAGTAATCATGCATATCCTATCCTTTCATATGCATACACTATTTCATTTTCTTCTTTTCTTAAAGTGACTTATTTCCACAAAGGCTATGAACTGGGGCTGTTTCATCAGAAGGAAAGCCAGAGACCCAGAAGCAGGTCCAGCCACTGCAGTTTTCAGACATACTATTTCGTATGCATGTTGTGTGCTGTGGAGCTCTTGCAGTAAGGGTTTTACCCATGTGTCACATAACACAAATACTATGCCATGTAATGAGTATTTATCCCCTGACAGTAAAATGTAGCCTTTCCACTTGTGTTGAGTGGTATCTTCATATTTCAACAGGAAAAGATGAGGAACAACAAAATAGCGTTCTAATAGTACTGAATGATGATAACAGAAATAAAAGGCGCAACAGCTAAATGAGTGTGTCTGATGTGGCAGTCAGTAACAGCAAGCAGGAATAAAAATAAGTTTTGCATGGAGGCTGCTTTTAATATTTAGTTGGGATTTTTATTTTGTTTTGGTTTTTTTTCATTCTAGGTGTGGAATACAATAGTACTGCAAATAGCTACAGGTGTGATGTGGAAAGGAATTATCTAGTTTTAATAGAGATAATGGAACTGCCTCTATTTGATGCATCATATGTTGAGTGTAGCTCATGCCACCTCATGCCAAAGAAAGGACAGCACTGAGTGGCCCACAGTGGTGGATCTGCACACTCTTGGTCATGCAACCACAGCGACATTTGAGCAAACCAGAAAGATGTGCTGTTGGAGTTAATGACTGGAATGAAATAGGACCAGAGCCTTTACAGACAAGAGAAGAAGTTGAATTATCTGCATTTCAGACCTCTGTCTTGTTACTGGCCTGAAAGGAATTCTCAGCTGAGGAAAATAATGTTCTCTGTCACTCAGTAAAAGACTTAGTTGTCACTTTGACTGCACTAACTGAAAGAGAACTTGACAACCATTTCATACCATATGGTATTTCCTGCTTCAATTTGTTTTAAATGTTCAGATTATTTTTATATTGCATGGCCTTAAAAAAAACCCCTTGATGTTTCTCCAACAGATGAATAGTTTCAGTAGTACTACTTCTATTAATATAAAGGCACAATTTCAAGAAAGAAACTCTAATGTGAAGGCTGCTCCATGAAAGAAAAGAGATGTGTGTATTTCTTAAGTATCCCATCTGTTGATTTACTTCAGTCTGTCTTTAGGTCAGCCAAAGGTGAAAGTCCAAAAACAAAACTTTGAGAGGAAAAAGGCAGGGGTATGATCCCTCAGGAAGAGATAGGCAAGGAAAATTTAAGCCGATGGATAGAAAGAACAAAATAAAATAATTAAGAATGCTTTTTAATCTGTTAACATTGCATTATTTATCATTGTTTTCATTTTATTGGCTGAACAGAAGAAAACAGATAGAGACCTGCTAAACCCTGCCTGTACCAAAGACATGCATTCTAAAAAATATGCTATTATGCAGTTCTCAAGTGATTAAATAAAGTTTAACTTTACAAATTAGGGTGTTGAATATGGTAGACAGTGTAAGTAATTAGCAATTATCATGTTAAATTTGGAAGGTTTTTATTCCTATCCTTTGAAACGAGTCCATTTTCATGTTCATGAAGTTGAAGGTCTCTTTTACCCCTTCTTTTTCATTCCCTCTTTCTCATGCCAACAGGAGGGAACAATATTTTTTTTTTAATCACATGGTTTTTTTTTAATTGTCCTGCTAATAAACAATGTTGATTATAGGATGCTTCCAGGGAATGCTAAGGAATTTAGGTGGATGACAATGTGGGATTTTCAAGAAGTTGCCTGTTGGAAAGCACACTATTTGAAATTGTTATTCTTAAGGGAATTCAGGAAAACTTTTGAGAGTATTGCCATATAAGGAGAGAGAATTGCTGAATGTGTGTTTCTGGAGATGTTTAAAAATCCAAAGTTACTTTTCTTCCTTTTACTCTCTTGTCAAAGGGGTTTTTTGGTTGTTTTTTTTTTTTTTCTATAGCTAAAGAAAATATTGCTTGTTATTTTTGTGGCCTTTACTTTAACCAGGGTGATTCTAGTGAGAAGGGAAAGGAAGATGTGTCACCACTGTATGTACACTTGCTCAGCTGTGGGAAGAGCTAACCAGCTAGTATGTGGGTTCCAGCAGACTTGTCCAAACACTACCTGGCCTTAAAAAAGTACTACATAGAATGGGTTGAGTTGGAAGAGGCCTTAAAGATCATCTAGTTCCACCTCCCATGCCATAGGCAGGGACATTTTTCACAAGACCTAGTTGCTTGGAGCTTCATCCAGCCTGACCTTAAATATTTCCAGGACAGGGCATCCACACTTTCTCTGGGCAACCTGTTCCAGTGCCTCTCCATCTTCACAGTAAAGGATTTCTACCTAATATCTAATCTAAATGTACTCTCTCACAGTTTGATCTTCAAAAGAGATGAAACACAAATAGTACAACCATTGGTGTGTGTGCTTTAAAATATTGCGGATAATTAACAAAAGAAGAAGAAGATTATAAAGAGATACTGAAGCAAATTATCAAAATGTTTACGGTACCTAAAAATTTTTGTGAACGGCATACTATCTGTTATAAATTCTTGGAGCCAATTCGTCTAATCAAATAAAAAATAATTTTATTTGACAATATTTTTGGTAATAATAATCAAAAAGAGCCACAATGCAGGAATTCAGTGTCGAGCCTGGGAGTCGACAGCTGCGTGAACTGTGACCTGACCTCTATTGCATCAGGTCCCCCCTGTTCACATCACTGTTCTAGTGTGCTTGGCTTATATACACTTTTTTTCACCTGCGGCCGAATGCATTCAAGACTCTTCTGTCTCCGCATATTCATTTCTCGTCTTGCTCTGCATCGGTCCAGACAATGTTGTTCCCGGAAAGTGATGAATTATTGATGGGCTTATCCGATTCCAGGAAGGAGGGGAAATTCTTTGGTGATCGTGAATATCTGCATCAGATATCTTATCGAAGCGATGATGGCTGAGTGTAACCATTGAGGAAGACCCATCTCTGGATTGGCCACATCTTTAAGAATTGGTAATGAACTCCCTCTGGAATCTGTGGCAGATGTTGCAAGCATCTCCTTCCACCTGGATGTGTCTTGTAAGAAGTGTGGCTTACACATAATTCAGTTCAGTACTTTATACACATATGTATATCATGTATATATATACTTTATAGGCACGAATTAAACATATATATATAACACTATCTCTCCAGTCTTTCAAGGAAAATCTTAGGGCAATATGGAGATAGACATGATATCTGAAGGAGTGTTTCCGGCTCTAAATAAATAGATAGATAAGTCTTTACACAGCCATTTCACGCTTTGATTACAAAATTTATTTCATTACAGTAATGATGACTATATTGGAGGTTATATCAGCCCCCTCACTTCTTCATTAGTGTCAGGAATGGCTTTTTGTACAGCACTGCTTTTTATTTGCTGCAGTGGAATTCTTTTACACTTAGCCAAGAATGAAGAATTTATTGTCTTTGGAGAATAAAGAGAGACTGAAGTTACCAATTCTTCTGTATCTTCTCCTCAGAGGACAATCCAATAGAAATAAACTTGCGAAGTAATATCTTTGTCAACTAGAGGACTGTATGATTTGCTAGAGCTACCAGTTATTTATTCTTTGGGTTTTCTCTCATACTGTGGCTATGTTTACATTAGTAAATATTCCTATGCTCCCTTGAAAAATACTGCTGGCATATGCATGAATGTATGAATATGCAGTTTTCTTAGAGAATTTCTAACATAATGGTCCGTCACTTTGCCAATTCATCCTGATGCAGCTTTTTTTGTAAGTTGCTGGAACTTTCAGATTGGCCAAAAATCTTGTTCTTTTGTTGAACATAAAGAAATTTGAATCCGCAGGAAGTGAGACTTGGCAATCTAATACAGTTTTATCTTTCCTTGCAAAAGAATTATCTTTGATTACGTGTCAAAATACTTGTGAAAGCAATATGACGTCCTTTGATTTAAAAAAGGAATTAAGCTGCATTTTTCATTTGATGAGGAAATAAATTTTCAAAACAGAGATTTTCTTCTTCTGACACTTATGTGGGTTTCTCTGGTTTTACTGCAAGAAGATTGTGATAGTTACTGCTGCATACATGTAGAAAGATGAACAGGCTGCCTTGCAGTGACAGACTGAAAGCTGATGGGTAACATTTTAATCAAAAAGTCTGCAAAATGAACCAGGCACTAGCTCATCACTAGGATCCTGAGGAGCTGGAGGTGTGCTGACGACCTGTGGGCACAGGTTATTAGGTTGAACTGGGAAAGCTGAGGAAGAGGATAAAAGGCATCTGTGGTATGGCTGACACTTTACATGAGCCTGTGTGCATGGTTGCTATATTTAATATTGAGAACTCAGTGTCATGGTTTTGTATGAGAAACATTTAGGGAAGTGATGCTAGGCTTCCAGCCACCGGAAAGCTGGACATCCCTCTGTGAAAAACGAATGTTAAAGACGGTGAAAGAAACTTAGGAACTTTCTCTTTTGCTTCTGGCCTGGGGACAGGTTACACGGTCCGCCAGCCCCCCATCTCGGCCAGGCCGGGCCAGCCAGGGGTGCTGCAGGGCCAGATGGAGCTGGCCGTGCTAACATCTGGCTGACTGCTACACCTCGCCCCCAGCCTGGGGCCGGGAGCAGCTGGAAGCTGGAACCCCGTGGAAGTTGCCCGCAGCCATTGGGCAGGGGGAAGGAGAAGCCACCCCACTGTCCCCCCCCACCCCAGCATGCTACTGTAGAGTTCTGGCCTGGCTGGTTAGATGTGAGCCGCTCCCCCAGCCGCAGCTCCCACTGTCTGCAGCACCCAGCCCGACCAGGGTCAGATGACCATTTGCAGGCTCCAGGAGAGATGTTAACCCTTTCAGTGCTTCAATCTTCCCTCAAGTGAGAGAAAGGAACAAGCAAGCATGTAAAGGAACAACATAAAGACATCGAGGTCAGTGAAGAAGAATCAAGTCCCAGATGCGAGGGATGAGGAGAAGCCTTGTTCATGGGGCTGAAATCCTCTTGTAAGCTATGGAGAAAAGACT
>VWZV01013702.1:32652-69250 GCA_013397155.1 Irena cyanogastra | reverse complement strand
TGGAAGTTGCCCGCAGCCATTGGGCAGGGGGAAGGAGAAGCCACCCCACTGTCCCCCCCCACCCCAGCATGCTACTGTAGAGTTCTGGCCTGGCTGGTTAGATGTGAGCCGCTCCCCCAGCCGCAGCTCCCACTGTCTGCAGCACCCAGCCCGACCAGGGTCAGATGACCATTTGCAGGCTCCAGGAGAGATGTTAACCCTTTCAGTGCTTCAATCTTCCCTCAAGTGAGAGAAAGGAACAAGCAAGCATGTAAAGGAACAACATAAAGACATCGAGGTCAGTGAAGAAGAATCAAGTCCCAGATGCGAGGGATGAGGAGAAGCCTTGTTCATGGGGCTGAAATCCTCTTGTAAGCTATGGAGAAAAGACTCGTTTTCCCTATAACACATGAAACTATGGGGAGATGAAGGGTTCAAGTTGATTTCGAGCAAAGGCCTCCATGCTAAAGTAAGGACGTGTGGAAGCTGTGATCCCATTAGAAGTTTGAACAGAGGAAGAGAGTAGCTCTGTGCCCCCAGGAGGAGAAGAAGATCTCTGTTCTGAAGGATGAAGATGATTTTAGCGACAGATAATGAGAACTTTTGCCTTTGAACAGCTCATCTTTAAAACAATACCCTGTAAGTTGACATGGCCCATCGACAAGCTGTGGGAAGGCTTGTGGAAAATGGGAGGGGCTTCACAATAGCAGGGCTCCTTGGGCAGCTGCTAGTTGTGAGAGAGCCAGGGGAGAACTGTTTTTTCCCTCTTGTGGAGAAGTCTCCATAACCTTAACAAGAGGGACTTCTCTCCCTAAGTGAACTGAAGAAAGACTATTTCAGAGGTGGTAAACTGACTGGAAATTTTAGGTTTTATTTCTTTACATTGTCAGTGGGAATGAAAAGGTTGCGGGGCAAGGAGAAGTGTTCTGAAGGGTTTGTTTTGATTCCTACTACTTTTTTCTTTTAGTTACTGTTAATAAAATTTTCTTTGTACTCTTTTAAGGTTTTGAGCCTGCTTTGTCTTTCTCCTAATTCTGTCTCACAGCAGGAAGTGAGTGCACTGGTGATTGGCCAGCACCAAACCCGCCACACTCATTGGTGCATTGGCTGAAAAATCTTGAAATTGGTAAAATCTCAAATTGGTGAACCAAAACCACTACACTCAGCCAAGATGCCATTGAAATTTAGAAAATTTTAAGATTTGAAGCTGTTTATTTGTGAGACAATTTTAGACACTGGCTTATTATGCATCTTCTCTTTTAAAGTATTTCTCAGCAACCAGTGAAAGATCAAAACCATGCCTTTTTAGAAATAAGAAAAGCAAGCTCCTTTTCTTTATAAACACCAATGTTCTAGTGTCCTTTTTCATTATAGGATTAGTGCTGATCTGTGATCTAGATTGAGGAGTCAGGTGAACATAAAGTCAGACAGGGCTGTGTGGTAGATTATTGGCTTGTGTTCTTTTTAAGGAATCTAAGGCGTGAGGTCTGTGTTGACACTAATTAGTCGATTTAGACCACTAGTGCAGTTTTGGAGTGATTCCTTCATCTGTTTTCACATACCAGGCATTGCTTTGTTTTCCTGTGTTTTTTTTCAGCATGTAAAAAAACCCCTATTTCTTATGAAGGAAGGGAAATCAGGGGCTGTGGTTCAAGACTCACTATGGAGGCTAATGCTGCATCATCCCTGATCCCCCAAAAGATATCTATCACACTGCCACTGGGGTTCAGGAGAGCCTTGTTGGCTCATCACTTAACATTTGCAAACCCTTGCACTAGCATTCCTGGTACCAATTCAGGTAAATATACTACTTTTCTATTAATGACTTCAGAGTTGGTGAAGAGGTTGTTAGAGGTCTCTGGTAGAATCTAGATGTTTGGCTCGGAGTTATAAAATGAGAACGTGTGTGTAACTGTGTGCGTATACACAAAAAAGCAAGTTTCACCAAGGCTTGTGAGCCAGCACTGTATGCTATATGGGGAAGACACTGACAGCAATGTAGCCCTTAAGTAGCTAAACTATTGAAAGTTCTATAATCTGCTTAAAAGGGAAAACCAAAAAATCCGAAAAGAAAACACTTCAGCCCAAATCCCTATTTCGCTGATCAGGCCACTATTTTTAAATATACATTTATGCTGTATGTGTGGACTGACTAAATGGTAGTTGTTGCACTATTTTAGAATAGAGGAATAATACAGTGAATCCAATTGTGTGCCATGCCCCAGTGTGTGGCTCCAGACCGCCATATTACCTTTGTTTTCACGAGGCAGTTCAGTTAAATGTCACACTGTCTCCTATAACCTAGACCTTGACAGTAATTTATGAATGAACACTGCCTCCTCTTATGGCTGCTGCTTTGCTTAGATATTTCTTTCAATGTAGTTTGAGATAAAGTTTACCTAAGTTCATCACAGGGATTTACAGTGCTGAAGAACAGTCTGCCAAGTGAAGCTAAAATTTAAATTATTAAACATTTAAGTATTTTGTGTTGTGAACTGGCATTGATTTTCTCTTGTATCCTCTATATCAAGGATAAAATTTCAAAGATAGCTGCCTAAACATTTATTCTCACCGCTTAATAGAAATACTATGGGATTGATTAAGTATATAATCTATATTTAAAATAAAATTTGTTTAGATGGAATTTCCAGTATTGTCTGACTCTATACATATTGTTCTTGTAGCTTGAGGGCTGGTGTATGAAGAAGGCTGAATAAAATCAAAGAACTGTTGGGCTCTATTGTAATCTCCTAGTGGACAACTCTTTTTACAATAAAACTTGGACTCCATATATTTTTCAACCTATTAGATCCCCACCTTCCCAGTTGTCCCCTCACGCGTGGGGGGTTTCCCAACCAGTGGCTGGGCGATGGCGAACCCAGCAGCTGAGCCCAAAGTGCCACTGGCACGCAGCAGCGAGGAGTGTGTTCAAACTTGCTGGCAGAGTGCTTTGCCTGCATGGGATCCAGGGTAAGAGCAAAGGAGAGGCCAAGATGCTTGCTTGCTGTTCAGAAGAACTTTATTTCCCCTGAACAGGAGCAGTGGCAAAATGACCCCGAGCCAAGCTCGGGAAGGGGTTATAAAGAGCGCAATACCTGGGGGATTGAACCTAAGGTAACCAATGGAGGGACTGTAGGGGAGGGATGAGGGGCGACAGGGGCAAATGGGAGAAACCTAGGGTTGGAAGGAGGTCTAAGGGGCAAATCACCTGGGAGGATTGGGGTGATTGATAGAAAAGGTTCCCGAAGAACTTGGGCAGGGCTGGGGTGATGGACAAGGGTAGGGGTAAGACTGACAGGGATATATATGGAAAAGTGGGGAGGAAAGGGGAGACTGACACCTCTGACAGGTCAGTGGTGGGAAACTTTGAGACAAAGAACTCGGGGAAGGACCTACTCTGAGGGGAATGAATGAATATACACAGGAACAAACCATTCTGTAACTGACTAACATAAAAATACCTCATTGTAACAGAACAATCAAAAAAACTCAAAAACAGAACACCACACCCAGTTATGAAAACAACCTTGGGTGTAAATGACCACAAGGCTTCTTTTTCAGTCAAGTGTCTTTTTTTGTCCAAATGTTTCTGGAGAAGAAAATTGCTCAATAGTGCAAGTATCATAAACTCATGTCATAAAGGATATTTGTTTAGGAAAAGAAGCAAGCATAGCATTTGGTCTTCTTTAGTAATGGAAAATTTTAAGGTTTGTGTGTTTTGGTTTTGAGGTTTTGAGGTTTTGTTTGTTTGTTTGTTTTGGGGTTTTTATGTCAACTAAATAGTGACTGTGAAATTTAGTTCAACATTCAAAAATTATGTGTAATTGAAATTAATATTTTGGAGCATCTAATACTTGTGCAATCTCATCATTGAATGCCAGTAAACAAAGATTATATGTGATGTTGTGGTTACTGGTGGGGACTGATGTATATATAGCATGGGTCTACTATAGCCTTTTCCTTTACTATTCTTTATATTCAATTTAATTGGTATTTTATCTTAGCAAAAATTAATTTTTAAAAAAACTCCTCTATTTTAAAATTCTTCATTTCTATAGAGTGTCTCACAAAATATTAATGATAAATATACAAGTTCTTTACTATACATCTGCTACGATTGAATTTTTCTACTTCAAAATGTGATTTATGAGTTCTCTTCTCCTTTCTTCTGATATACCTCCTTTACTTATTTACAAGAAAGCTTAGTAACAGAAAGATTAACATTTTTCTCAACTTCTAAAAAAGCATAGACTTCTCAAAAATTTTTAAGTGAATTTTTAATTTTAATGTTGCACAACTGTCATGTTCCACTATGGGGAGCTGCAGGGAATTCTTTTAAAATGGATGGTCTTGCACAAAATTAAGCCAAATGATACAAATATTGTATCTGAGATCCATTTACAGATAACAAAAAGGGCGTTGCCCTATTCAGAAAGAGTAGAAAAGACAGAAAAGGAGGAAGGAAAATGGAGAAGGGTGGGGAGAGAGAGGGGAGAGAGAGAAGAAGCAGGCATTACCACCAGAAGGTCGAAGCCTGCTGTCGATGTCCATGTGGCAGGGGCTGTGTGCACGCTGCTGCCGGGGAGCCGGTGCAGGTCTCAGAGGAGCGCGGCTCCACAGGTACTGATGGGCGGCCGGACACGGGCGGCAGTGAGTGGGCACTTGGGCACTCCGAGCAGGACTCTGGACAGGGTCATGGTGGGGATCATGGTGGCAGGCTGGATCAGCAAAGCAAGGTTAGAGGCAGGCAGGAACGCAGAGATGAAGCAGGTAGGGCATTGGACAGGAACAGAGGTCAGGCAATAGCTGGAGCAGGTGAGAGAAAAGAGGTGGTAGAGCAAGACACAGGCTACACACAAGGCTCAGAGGTCAGCTGGTGTCCAGCCAATTGCCCAGCGAGAGGGAGGACAAGCAAGCAAGGGCAAGCAGGGGCCAGGAAAGGCAAAAATGAGGGCAAAAGAGCCAAAAAGTAGGCTAGAGCCAGGGCCAAAAAACAAAAAGCAGGCTTTATCGCCAGGGCATAAAATAAGGCAAAAAGCGGGCTAGACCTAGGGCAAAGGGCCCCAAGAGCTTATGATGCAGTTATTTTTATATCCCTTGGCTGCTCCCAAAGTCTCTGCTGACAGGAGAACATTGGCCCAGCCCAACCTTCCACTGCAGTCCATTGGTGGAGGCCTTTCACCATATGATTGGAGAAGCCTCTCTGGAGGGTACAGTGTCTTTGGTGTTCCCCTGCTGACTGCCTGTCCCATGTGAGACATGAAATGGTTGTCAGGCAAAGTCTCCCCAGAGACAAGGCTTTCTCCCATCTTCTCCTAGTTGCCTCCTGCAAGTGACACATGTGTAATCCCTCCCTTAACATGCCTCTGACACTCTTGAGAGAGAAATCAAAATTAAACTGGCTCCTCACACATAAGCTATCAAGAGTTCTATGGCTTTTTTCTAGATAGTCTTCAATAATTTATATAGCTTCATTAAACAAATCAGAAAAATCACATTTTCTGATGAAATATAAAAAGGAAAAGAATTTTTCACTTAATATTCTCATGAAAGTGCATATCCTGAAGAAACTGGAAATTAAGATTCATTTTAACTGTTTGGGATATGTTTATTGGACATAGGTAGTGCAATATTGGAATTCATGCTTTAGGACATTAAAGAATAAATAATGTCCAGAGTAATCTTTAATTTACTGTTAGTTTGTTGCATAATTGCATGCTGCATAATTGCAAGACAATTAAATTTTCTTTTCCTTTCTCCTTTTTTTTTTTTTTTTTTTTTTTTTTTTTTTTGGNTTTTTTTTTTTTATTTTGGAAGTATTATAGCAGAATACCTGTAAAAGTATATCGGTACTTGTAAAATAACACATTTTTGCCCATCCTTTTATCCATCTTTTCCTTCTTGATTCAGGTGGATGATTAATAATGCACCCAAGTGCAAGCTCCTCCACTATTGTGGCGTTCTGTTTTTCGAGTTTATTTGATTGTTCTATTTTATTAAGGCACTCCTATGTTAATTAGTTATAAAATGGTTTGCCCCTATGTACCCCCTGCCCTTCCCAGAGTGGATCCTTCCCTGAGCCCCTTTGTCCAAGTTTTCCCACTGTTTCACCTGTCTGTCAGGCATGCCAATCACCCTTCTCCCCACCACTTCACCTGTCAATCTTCCCTCTGTCTTTGTCTGCCACCTCAGCCCTGCCCTGATCCTTCAGGAAATTTCTGTATCAATCACCAGAGCTTTTCCAGGTGATTTGTCCATTAGACCCTCTTTCCAACCCTAAGTTCTCCCATTTGCCCTCTGCCACCTCTCATCCCTCCCCCTGAAATACCCCTATTGGCCACTCTAGGTTCTATCCCCCAGGTAATCACCCCCTTTATAACTCCATCTCGGGCGTGGCTCAAGGTCACTTGCCGCTGTCCCTTTGGAGGGAAAGAAGAATAAAAATCCTCTGAACATTACAGCCGGGACTGACTCCTCCTTTGCTCTTGCCTCTGACTGCACGCAAACAGAAGCGCTGCCTCAGCAAGCCAAACCACGCACCTGGCTGTTTCTCTCTGCCCCGCGCTGCCGAGTCTCTGCCCTCAGCGCGGTGGTCCCTGCCACTCCGCAGCCGACCGGGAAAACGCCATGTGGGCGCGTGGGTGGGCAAGAGAAACGCCGCAAATATTTAGCAATTCAATAAACTTTTACCCCACAAAGCTACTTCATTTTAATCTAGAGCAATGGAAATGAAGTTACCAGATATAATTACTTCAACTGCATCACCAGAAGATGAGTTAATGTCAAAAAAATAATTTGACAGCTTTCCTTGTACTTTCTCAGACCCCTTCTTCATTTCTCCAAGTACCTGTGCTTTTAGAGAACTTTTCTTCCCATCTTCCTTTGTGTGACCTCACTTGTATAGGATTTCTTTTTCATTTCTAGACTTTCAGTCCTGATACAGACTAGTGGTTCATAAATCATCGTGAGGGTGTTCATGATACCTAAAGCAAATGACGTTTTCTGTGGAGGATATTTTAAAAATTCTGCAGGAGGTGGAGGATATTTTAAAAAACCTCTATGTCTCTAGAGGAGAGTACTTTCCACTGCTAATGTGTGAAAAGCAATACTATCAATGCTCTTACTATGAGAAAAGACCATTAACAACAGATACTTTAAATGTTGCATAGGATAGAAGTACACTTAAGCATTTCTTCATTTTTGTTGAGATGTAAACTTTTGGATTTTATATTCCAAAATATGCAAGTCTAGTAGCTCCTTGTACTGGTTTTGCATTAATTGATTTGTGGTGAAGAGGGAAAACCCCACAGAAGTGATTCTCTGTCAGGAGCTGCTAGCAGCTTCCTCTGTGCCTGGCAAAACCAATCACTGGCTAACTCTCAGAACTGGCACACTGCTAAGCCAGTTAGAGAAGCTAGTAATGCCTCTATGACAACATATTTAAGAATGAAAAAGCTGCACAAATCTCTCTTGCTCCCTGCTCTCTAAAAAGAGGTGGGGAGGATGGCCGCACCCTCTTCCTGGCAGGGCTGGGGCCCCTTCCCCAAGGGGGCCACTGAACCTCATCCTGGCACAGCTGCCAGGGGCCATTCCAGTGCCACAAGAAACCATGGGGCCAGGGCTGTGCCATGTGGCCACAGCTCTCTTGATATGGCTTGCAATGGACTTTATTTACTTAGCTGCTTTTAGCCGGCCATGCTGTGGACAGAAAGGCAAAAGTGGTGGCAGCAGCTTTTCTTTTCAATTCCCGATTGTGGAGCCTGGATAAGGTCAACCTTTCAGTGCTGCAGAACTCTATAAAAACTGTTTCAATTGATAGAACTTGGGAACAAACGAACCTATGAACGCCAATTGTCCCCTGAGTCAGGAAAAGGGAAAAAGTGAAGACAGGTGGGGAGAACAACATGGCAACACTAAGGTTGCTGCAAAGGAAGGAGGGGGAGGAGGAAGTGCTCCGAGCATCAGAGCTGAGATTCTTTTGCAAGCCATGATAAGGACTATAATACAACAAACTCTTTCCCTGTAATTCATTAAGTGCATGGAGGGATGCAGCATTCACCCTCAGCCCGTGAGAAAAAGGCACTCATGCTGGAGCATGTGAGTGCCGAAAAGCTGTGATCGGGTGGGAGGCTTAGAGAGAGAGAGAGAGAGGTAGAGAGAGAGAGAGGGAAAACCCTTGGTTTCAGAGACAGAGGAGAGGACACTTGCTTTTATAGTCTAGAACAGCTCATCTTTAAAAACTGCACCCCATAAACTAAATAGCCGATGAAAAGTAGTTGTGGGAAGACTGGAAGCTGTGAGAGGGATTTCATGTTGCAGATTTCAGGCAGACTGTTATTTGTGAAAATTAAAACCACATTGAAAAAGAGCACAGAGAACTGTCTCCTGTGGGAAAGACTCCATAGCATAGCAAAAGAGACTCTTCTTCTCTTTTAATTCTGTTAATAAATTTTTCTTTATACTGTTTAAAGTTTTTAGCCTGTTTTGCCCTTAAAGTGTTTTCTCCTAATTATCTCACCCCATGAGTTTTCTTTCCCCCCAACATTTAACTATAGTGAAGGAAAATGAATAAAAGATTTTCGTGGGTGCACTGGTGTTTGGCCAGCATCAACTCATCACACTTATCTTGGGAAAAAGGTTTTAATACCAAAAACATAGAAAAAGCAGACAAACTATTGATATTCTTAGCTTTATTTACATTTTTCTTATCCTTTATGTGTTATTCATTGCATTATAGTCTGTTTTGTCTTTGTTTAATTCTGTCTTGCTATTCCTCTACAGTGAATACCAGCATGATGCATAACAAGATATCATGCCACTATGCAATGTAACCTTTTACTTGTGCTATATTTCAAAAATGGAGCTTGAAATTGTGTGAAAATGTGCCTCATCAATTTGGGATATTGTCTTGGTTTGAAAGACAGGTGTCTGCTAAGGAAGGCAGAAGCCTCCCCTGAAATGGAGAAGGTAAACCCCCTCCCTCCAAATTATTATAATTTTGAAATTAAGGGGCTCTCAGGCAAAGATATGGGAGCAGGAAGAACAGTTCTTTATTAGGCAAAAAATAAAGATAAAAATAAAATAGCAGTAATACAAAACAACACTGACAAAGTTAGAATACGACCTGACACTTTGTGGTTCAGGGTGTTGATAGCAGTCCGATTAAATGGTGCCTGCAGTGTTCCTGGAGTGACAGATTGGTTCTGTTGAAACAGTGATCCTATAGCAGGGTGTAGTTTTCCTCTGAAGGTCCTGTGGTGGTGTAGTTGGGCCTGGTCTTCCTCTGGGAATCCAGTGGAAAAGAAAGCTGCTCCTCTGGGAATCCAGTGGGAAAAGGCTGCCATGGTGTTCCAATTCTCAGATTACATCCAGGTAGGAATGCTTGGTTCCTCGCCCTGGGCAGAGCACCTCACAATGGGATGATGTAATTTTATCAGTCATGCAGTGACACTCAATGGCCCATTAACAGAAGATATCTCCCTGGAGGGAGGATTGGTTGTGGAAGAGCTAAAGAAAACTGTCCAAGTAACAGAAGATAACTGCCCCACCTCTAACAGATAGCAATAGAATACACACCCTCGTTTGCAACCTAAAACAGATACTCAGAAATTATATTTAGCATACAAAATATTCAAAACTAGCTGTGGGTGGAAGTAACACAAAATAACCCTGTAGGACATTTCTCTTCACTTTTTGCATCTGTGTACAGATAAATACTCTTCACAGATCACCTCTATATGCCCTTTTGACTTTCACTAATGCTGCCGGGTACATAGAACAGTATCCCTGACTCGGCTGGCAAATAGCTGAAAGTCTTGAGAAAAAAAAAGAAAAATTGTTATTAAAGATGTGCACTTTCTATTTACAGGTAAACCTTAGGGTCCTGAGACAAATACGTTCAATGTGTCTTTGCCAGCCATAAATATGAGCCTGATATCCAGTCATGACAATACTGTTTTATTTTATGGGCTTGACCCATAGGAGACAGGAAAGACATAAAATGTAAAGGAGTAAGACTTGAGAGGTGAATTGATCCATCCCAAACAAAAGCAAGAACTTGAGGTAAGATAAGAAGTTTCTACTGTCTACAGCCAATTTCTTGTTTTGAATGCTCTCACCTGTGCTAAGAGAACTGGGAGATGGGGGAATGTTAAATGCTTCTCAAATAAGTTGAGGAAACAAATGAAATGCAGATCCTTTTATTATCTTTCTACCAGGAAGAAAAGATTAATTGTGACATACATTTTGCTCAGTTTTGTTAGTTTTCAAAGATTCCCACTTGATATTTTTTGTTTAATTAAATTAGTTAATAGTGAGAAATTTCCATTTCTTCTGAAGGTGCTCCAACACATCTAGTCAGATTAATTGCTTCAATTTCTTCTTCCTTTACACCATCTTTTATTTTTGGGCATGATGTCTATCAGAAGCCTAAAGGCTCTATTAATTAAGAACTGGCAATCAAGGAAATGTTAGCTGCGGACTCTCTCTGAAATCTTAAGTCCACACTGTCATGAGAAGGAATCTGCTCAGTCTATGCTTTCTTCTGTCCTATTACATCATCACAAGTGTTTGTGAAAAGAGCAGGGGAAGAGCACTCTCTTCTGAGCAGCTACCGGACAGCAGTGTTCTGAGTCTGGGGAGGAATCTCATGGACAAGCTTTCCAAATGTGACTGCTGATTCAGGGGTTCTCCATCTAGGACTTTGAACCTGAAATATCTTCAAAGCAACTGACATTTCAAAAGGCATATTCTTAGATGCGAAAGTCAGGCTCTTCAAGACATTTCAGATTTTCTACCAAAATTACTGATTTCCTACCATTGTAATGTTCTCTGGCTATGAAATGTAAGTTAGTAATTTGAAATTATACTATTTGATATGCTGTCTTTAGACAAAAGGATCTGATTTATTTAGTGTAAGTACATTTGATAGGCCAGTACTACAGTATTCAAGATCATGGCAGTAAAAAACAACTCACCGAAATATTCAGAAGATTACAAGTTTTTCTGCTTTATATTAACAAGAGACAGGAACTTTGGAAGACAAATGTTTTTTCTTAATTGATGTTACACTATTGGAATAAATGAATTTTTGCTTAGCTGTTGTAGCTAATACAGTTTTCAATTTTTCAGATAGTTGTAATTCATGCTTGTTCTGGTTCTTTTGCTTCAAAGCAGATCAAAAATTCAATTAGGTTTTTATTTCCAAGCATGTAAACTTAGTTATTAAAGTGTGATACAAAATCAGCAGTCGTTGGCCGTGGGAACAGTGGGTCAATAATAATTCCCATTGTGGAAACCATTAGGGACAGGGAGAACTTGGGATTAAAAACTGGTGCATTTAAAATCACATACTTCTAAATTCTAAATTAGCATGTGGTAGCTACCAAATTTATCATCTAGAAAGGTAAATTTCTCTTGAGTCCTGATTCTGCAAAGACTCTCACACATGCTTTCCTTTATGCACTATTACAGTCATTTAGTAATTACTCAAGTATATCAAACTTGATGACTACATGAGGTGAATCTAATGGTACTCCACCACTGCAGGACAGGGGCTTCCGACAGAAATGAGTCTGGGTTCATTCCAGCCTAGGGAATTACATCAGAGGAACACCTGGTCAGTATTTTGGATCCACAGTAAGTTCTTTATATTTGTCGCAGTGAACTTCTTTCTAGTCTGCATCAATCTGTTATGAATAACAGGGGCACAGACAAGTAAAAGTATTCTGCCCACTGAGATGGAGAATGCCCATCAAAGACAGGGTTTGTGAGGGATGTGTCATTTTTACAGCAATAGCTACAATTCACTGGTTCTTTAATGTAGTTTTTGTTTAGTGTCACAAGAGACTACCTGTTATGGTCTAGTACAGGCTGGTGGGAATGACTTAGGTTTTAATAAGATGATGCTTCCAAGATAGGAAGATATCTTGACATTACTTTACATTAAATACTTACAGTAAAATTGTTTCTGAGCATCCAGTTAAGTTTTTGGGGAGTTTTTAAATGGCATTATTACTATTAATTTTAAGAATAATCCTGTTGCCACCAAAATAAGGGCTTTATAGTTAATACTCTTTCTTTGAATAACTTGGTCATCTGGTCTTTTTTTGCCCTATAATTGATTACTTATGTTTAATTTTTTTTCCTAATTACTATATTATAAATTGCAGTTTAATAATTTTTATTGCCATGAAAATTACAATATGAGATTTACACTGTTCAATTACCCTGAGAATTAGTATGTATTGGTAACATCCCTTGGGAAAAGCATGGATTCTGAATAACTTAATGAAAAGATTAATTTTTCATTGCTACTATTATTTCAGAAATATATTAACATACTCAGTATTGTAATTATTTGTTCTTTACAAGTGTAATTTCACTCTAGAGACACCTAAATTTCTCCTGCATCACGTGAACCTTTCAGTGCCTGTTGTGATGCTGCTCAATTTACTGCCTAATGAATCCATATATTACCACAGTATAGGTTCACACAAGTGCTGTAGGTTTGCATAAACAGGTTGATTTTTTAAAAAGAGTAGGAGTCTATATGTGAGGTGAAAGGCCACTGCACGGCTCTGTAAGAACTGACTGAAAAAATAATTGATCCCTATGATCACACTGACTTAAGTATGTCAGATCTTTTTGACACTTGGTGGTTGTTCAACTGTTCAACTGTTACTTGGCAGCTGGTAGTCAGCAGAAGGCCTCTTGCAGGTTGCAGCTGAATCTGTACTACAATCAAGGAAGGAGAAGCCATGTAAGCTCTTTCTGAATAGATTCCATTTATTTATTATCCCAAATCTAGCAAGCTACTGGGAAATTAAATCAAGGAGGATTTACACAAGTTAGAAGTACCAGAGGTATCTTGATAAATGCATATGAAGAGCTAAACCAATTTACACTGCACCAGTAGCTAACTTTGAGCAAAAAATGAGAGAATGAGGGAAAATCCAGTGGTATAAGTAGTTGAAACTAAAACATGAAATAAATGAGAAGGGAAGACAGAACACAAATATTTTAATTCAAGTTAGATTTCTGGTAAAAACCCAAGATGAATTATCAATACATAAGAAAGTAGAATAGTTTGGTTTTTTTAAAATAGGCAATATATGCATATCACTTTTTGGTCTAATTGTGCTAATTTGCTCCGTTTTCTCTGGCAAACTAATATTGTCAAGCAGCACTTTATCTCTGCTTATAATAAGATAGTCTTTTATGTATCTTTAAACTACAGAAATACAGTCTATAAAACGGAGATAAAGTGAGCATATAATCCATGAAAAAGGCACTCTCAGAGAGAAGTTATCATTAGCTTATGAGTTAAATGTAGGTATTTCAAATTGGGTTCCTCAGTGGTCTGACTTAAGCTTAATTTTATCCAATATTTCTATCACATTTTGAATAAGATGTAAGATTACAATGTGAACAATTAAAACGAAACTAGAAGACTGCTTATCAGAAGACTTCGCATATCACTCTTCTAATGATCTTGTAAGACTTAGAAATGGGTACTTCAAATTCTTGAAAACATGTTTTTCTTAATATTTGTGCAATTGTTCTTAAAATTAGTTAGAAAAATATGTTTATTTATTTCATTACATTCATTGCTTTCCCATGTTTAAAAATCTCTTGGTATATTTCCCTGAATTTGAACTGCATTTATTTTGACAATATGGAAAATTTTAACAGTGTTGTTTTCTACCTGTTCCTAAGACTAACTTTGGATTCTAGAAGTGATCTGTTTAAGAAAAAAAAATCTCATTTCACACTGTGAACCTTATGGCTTGCTTATGCATCAGTAGTTGCTTTATAAGCAAACATAGTATGTCATGTAAATGTGGGACAATGTCACTGTCAGTGAGGCTTTTTCCAGTACAAGTCAACCCCAGGGATGGTAACCTCAATTGTGCCCTCAATAGTGGCCTATTTATTCCACTTGATGTGTTAGATCTATATCTGTAGTGTAACAACTGATAATTAAAAATTAAAAAGAAGGAGGTTATTTTATTTTTCCTGTGGGAGACATTGGGAACTCTAAGGCTGTGAGGAGTATTTTAATTATCTTGAAATTAAAAGTAGCAAGTTATGTAGTTCCATGCAATCTTAAATTTACTGAGGGACTAGGAGGACTGTTGTTTTCTCCAATTATCCTGGTACAGTTTTGTGTCATATTCAGAGAGAAAGACTACATTAGTTCCTATCCATTCATTGATATCATGGCTGAATTTACCCAAGCTTCTGGCAACATATAAATATGGGGGTTGGTGTGATAAGAGTTTGGAGTGGGAGCAGCCTGGGGATTGCTCAAGCTTCATTTGGCTGTGTGATAGCAAGAAACCAATAGTACACCAATTCTTTTGAGAAGAGATTTTAATGTTGTCCCTGTCTTTGACTCCTTGTCTCCCACTTCTTTGTTACGGTTCTGATTAATTTGACATTCAGGCACATCATGATACCTTTCCAGTGTCTGTGGTAAGTATCAAGAATGTAGAGAGTAACAGCACTCCATAACAAACAAATTGGAGATGGAAGGTGGATAAACAAAATGATACAAGGTACTGGAGAAATCTGTGTTCATTCATTGATGTCAGGCCTATGCTAACTGAAACAGTAAAAATGCTCCAGTTATCATATTTTATTTAAAACTCCATTCCTCTCAATAAGACTTATAACCTTAATCTCAATAAAAGAAATGCAAAACCTCTCTACAAAAAGAAGGGAATATGGCTTCATCAGAGAAAATTGTTTCCTAAGCAGATGAGTTTCTACAGCGTCACTATGCATATACTTCTGTAAGCTGAGATAGAAGAAAATTGCACTCCTGAAAGAATCCTCATAAAATCATAGAATATGCAGAGTTGTAAGAGACTCATCAGGATCATAGAGTCCAGTTCCTGGCCCTGCACAGGACACACCAAGATTCACACCATGTACCTGACAGTGTTGTCCAAATGCTTCTTGAATTCTGTCAGGCTGGCACTGTGACCGCTTCCCTGGGGAGCCTGTTCTAGTGCCCAACTACCCTCTGGGGGAAAAAGCTTCTCCTGATTTCAAATCTAAACTTCCCCTGTCATAGCTATATGCCATTTCCTCGAGTCTTGTCACTGGGCATGAGAGTGAAAAGATCAGTACCTGACGCTCTGCTTCCCCTTGACGAATATGTACGCACACAAAAAAGCTTTGCATTAGAATACCAAGAAAAAAAATGTTCCATATTTCTGTAAAAGAACTACTGGTTTTAATTTGAGATTTAAAGGTCTAGTAGGACATGTCTTTTATCTGAAGCAGTTTGCTCATTCTTCATGGAAATGGGGACTGTTTGAGCAGAGATGTTGGGATGTGTGGGATGGGGCTGTGGCAGGAATTGCTGGTAACACTTCATTTTTCTTTTCATTCTACCTTCTTCTCCAGCATGACTGCAGTTGTCTTTAAGATAATTTAGGAGTTTTATTTCATAAAATTACTGCTATTACAGAGATCTAGTAATTGGTGTTCTCTTCATCTCTTCTTCCTTTCCTTTGTCCTTAATAACATCACTGTATGGTATTAAGAAATGTTTTCTATGTGTGCTTGTGATCAAAATGGATATTTGAAAGACTCTTTGAATGGAGAATTATGTGACAATTTATAATTGTAAAATCCAGAATCAACAATGGAATTTCCCACCAAATTTAGACTATGTTGTATTTAACAGCAGACAGATTAGTAGGTGGTTAGGAAACTTTTCTCCCTCCCCCGCTCTCTCCTTTCCTTTCTTGGTTGCTCTGTTTCATGCTCCACTTACTTAACATATGCAAGCAGCCAGAAGACTGCAGCAAAAATGAGGAATTTAACCCCTCACTCTCCTCAGTCTGCACTAGGACCAGGTGCAGAACTTGAAAGGCAGAATTTGACTCGATGATGACAAAAGAATTTGATACTAATGTATATAAGTCCCAACTAAATATTAGCTGGGACTGTCAAGTCTAACTAAACAAAAATACATATTTTGGATAAAATGTAAAGTATCACCCATTTCTTGCTTTGGAGAGTTGTGTAGATTTTATGGTAGCAGAGCTGTGTTTCTTACTGAATATGAGCTATACTTTCTGGTCTTAAGTCTGATGTTTCTTTACTTTTCTGTGTAACTCTATTGGATCAGGAGGGACAAGGGGGTTACCCATCAAGATATCTCACTGTGTTTGCTGTTGTGATACACATCTTAATTCCTTCTATACAACAAATTCATAGCTTTCTTTGAAGGCGACAGTGTTACATATATCAAACTTTTTCAGAACTGCTTGGTCTTCCTCTGAATTTTGTCTCATTAAAATTGTTCATAATAATCATGTGTTGTAAGCATTTCATTTATCAGCTTAAGCATGTGGTTGTACTTGCAAGCACTGCTATTTGGAAGGAAATTTGCAACCTCATCTAACAAAATGCAAGCAAGCATTATAGACATACTTATTCAAGCAAAAAACCAAAGCCAGCAGCAGGAGCACAGACACTCTTAAAGTGTGTTGCTGGGTTAAACTAGGTACTGTAAGTGTAGTAGAAAATTATTTAGAGAGCTAATTTGGAAACATTTAATTGTGTATAACACAAAACATTGTTCATATAACAGAGTGGCTTTATAAAGGGGAGTGGGATAAGGAGACAGGGCAGTCTTAAATGAATACATGAAAAGAAAAAAAACCCCAAAATACTATTTAGCACATTTGTTGAAATATCCTCTGTGGTGAAGCAGGACATATATTGTATACCGCAAATTACATGCCTTGCTACTTAAGGTGCTAGTACTCTGTTTAATAGTCTGATAGTTTAATCTTCTGGTGTTTTATTTTTTGTATTGGTTACTGCAGTTTGATTTGTTTTGTTAGGGGCAAGATGAGATGAGCTTTATTTTAATGAGGCTTAGTAGAAGGACTAATATTTCCTTTAAGATTATGAAATATAATCTACACTTGTAGACTACTTGCCCCATAATATGATGCCTAAGATTTTTAGATTTCAATGTCTATGATTCAATTTCTTCTTGAAATAGTGTACAGATGATTTACTTTAATATCTATTATATAAAGACTTATATATATGTATACATCTATGACTATATTACAACTAAAATTGAAATTACCATGCCAAAATTTTTATTTTAAAATATAGAATGGGAATGGGCTATGAACATAAACACTGGGAAAGACATGAAAAATATATGACATTAGGAGTATAGGTAAAGGAATTTTCCTTGAGATCCTGCATCCAGTTTGACTACCTTATACTCCATTCCTATTTCTGACATCTACAACAGTACATAGAATTCATTTGTGTGATAAAATCCACAATATGAATTATGCATATTATGAAAATGTATATTCTTATTGAGCTTTTTGATAATTTCATTTGATGTTCTGAATTTCTTATTTTAAGACTAGGTTCAAAGAGATTTCTCCGTTTGCTTTCTCTTTTTTCTATCACTTATCTCTTACACTTCTCTTCTTAGTTCCTTATGCCTGCTAGACATTGCTCCTAGTTACTGATTGTATTTGATTTTTTAATAGCCAGGGCCAAGTTTATTTTCATCAATTCACCTCCTGTGATTAATTCAAGAAGTCTGTGTACTTTTTTATTTCTTCTGTCAGTTAGTGAGCTCTCAGCTCATTATTTCTTCCCAAAGTTTTGAATTTCTGTTTCATAACAAAAATGTCCATCCATTTATATGGCTCCAGTCCTCAAAGTCAGCTATTCTTTTTCCAAGACTCCTTTGTATTGACAGCTCACCAAGTGCACAGTGATGGCAAATTTCATGAGGGTATATTGAGTAGTTTGTCAATATAATTAAATGATAGTGTAAATGAAATTGATCCCAAATTGTATTCTAGAGAAATTCATTGGGCATGTGCCTTACAGTCTCAAAATTCCTTTTATAGTATAACTCATTTTAGGTTCTTCGTTCAGCCAATTGCTCATTTACTTCATATATCTGACACACCTACTTCCCAGACTTCACCATTATTTTCCACTTGGCATGATAGGAGACATTTGGAGATGCCCAGGGAGATTATTTTTTCTAGTTTCCTGTATGGTCATAAATGACATGTTGAAGAAAGTAAGTACATCTTGTCAGAATTATCTTTCTCTAGTAGAGTCATCTTTTATTATCTCATCTATCATTTAGCTCCCAATTTGCTGAAATTTTGTCTTTTCTTCAGACCAAAAAACCCAGAATTTTAGCTGAGAAGATCACTTCTTACCTTTTACTGTTCCCTAGTCATATAGTACCTCACCTAACTTGAATGAATTTTAAAATATTGCTATTAAAGATCAAATTTAAAATGCCAGGAATTTTCCATCTTGTACAACAGAAAAAAGAGACCCCTACAACAAAAGTGCATCTAGGTTTACCAATATCTCTGTTGTAAATATTATAATTTGTATATGTAGCAAATACGAATATAATAAAATATATATGAGTTTATTTTGTCTACAAGCTATCTTTTCCCAAATGTTCATTGTCATTGTGCTGAGATCAAGAAAAGTGTTTATGTTTTTTTGAAAACTTATGAGAAAAGCATGAAGTGATGCCTTAAGTTTTAGCTTTCATATTCACATTCTGTACTGCATTAGTATAGAACTCATATAAAGTGTTGGCAAGCTCTCCTCACAGCTCAGTTAGACAAAACAATCCTTTTCCAGCCTGAGAACCAAGGACATCATTGCAGCTTCAGGCTCAAAAGTATAAACAGAAGCGAATTGAGGAGAACAATCTGAGTGGAGGGGACTTCGTAACCTGAAACGGTAATTGGACAATTAACCCCAGTATGTAAGTGGACCAAAACTTATAAAAGTTTTAAGTTATAAGTTATACATTATAAAATATGTGACCCATCATCCATCTTGGGTGTAGCCATGGTCGAGCTCTTTTACTGCCCAAGGTGTATCCTTTGAAGGCCTTTTTCATAAATACCGACTTTATTCCTTTAACACTGTCTAGCCTCTGTTCTAGGTAGCCTCTCAAGGCACCAGAAGTGGATTGAGAAGCAGCACTTTAGAACATGTACTTCAGAACTTGGTGCTGACACGAAATTGGCCTGACATTGCTATTAAAACAGATCTTTTGTGAGGCAAACTGGAAAAACTTACAGAGGTAGAAAAAAATCTTCTCCCATTTTCTTCTATCTTTCATGGAGGATATTTCGAAGTTTTTCTGAAGTTTTTGTTCAAAACACAAAGGTGGGGATTTGCTGGCTAGAATATCTCCAGGAGGCATCTATTTAATGCACAGGGGTTTTTTTAGGCCTAGTTTTCTTTGAGTGGATTTTGGCTGAAAGCAAAGCCTACAGATCACAGCTTTTTAAAAATATTTAAAGCTTTACTGACACTTCTAGTGCCTTTTAAGTATTCTTTCCAATTTATATTAGTTTCTTACCAGGTGTTTTGCCCACCTGCCAACTGACAATAGAATGTGGGAACAATGCTCTCAGTGATGTCTGGATTATATTTTTTTTAATCTCATTGCATAGCACCATAGTTTTTAATAGGGTGGTGAAAGTATCTGAAAACTGTGTGTAGTGGAAGATGAAACAGAGTAACTTTTTCAAATGTTCAGTGCTCAGAAAGAAAAAAGTCAAAAATAGCTGGAAACAAGGATAATGAATTCGGCTACTAAAAGGGCAATTTTTTTCCCTCCACTTCAAGATTTACTCTCTCGATCTACAAGGTGAGAAGGAAAAACTCAGTACATTCTCCCTTGAATCTTTTATGTTTAAGAAAAGGTATTATTTTTGTTTTATTTTTGAATGGCACCACTAGCATAAGTGAAAATTTTACTAAAAAGTCTGCTCTAAAAAGTGACTCTGTAGGATCAGCCAGGTTTAGAATAACCTAGATAGAAGAAAAAGTCAAAGTCATGGCATGGCATGGCATCTTCAAGCAGTGCTCAAGCACACCCTGCTGAAGCTCGTGTTACATAGTGCTCTAGTTAATGATGTACATGTGCAGACTGTCAGGTGTTATAGTGAGCAGCTTTGTGTAACTTAATGCTGTCTGTGACATGCTGGCTACCCACTAAGGTTGTAGCAAAAAAGATACAGCCAGCAGTAGGTCTTTGGGAATGCAAATATAACATTAGTGGCCTGGATAGCATCTCACATTGAAGCCTAGTGTTCAGTCTTGCTGTGCTAAAATGCTGGTGTAGCTCCACGTCCCTGAGAAAGATTGTTTCTATGACTTCCCCTGAAATAAGGAAGTTAGTGATTTATGTATTTATTTAAAACTGCATGTGAAGTGTCTAAGCCCAGGTCCCTAAAACTTCATTAAATACTAGTTAGCGTCTTGCTAGTCTTTTCCTGACTGGTCTCTCCTGCTATGTTCTACTTCTAAGCATGCTTCAGCATTTTTGCACAGAAAGGTTGGGGGAAAAAAGTATGTCAGAAAGAAAAAAGCACCTTTCAAAAGTCCTGCCATGACTGTTAAAATGTCAATGAAGAACTTTTATTACCACTGAACATCTGCTCTCACCTTTTTAAAAAATCCACCAGAATAGAGAGCATGTGGAGCAAGATGATCAGTGGTCACCATGTCAGTGTCACAACTGCTCACAGTAACATGCTATTTCTGCATGTCACGGGGGTTTTACAGTCAGCATGGAGAAAAAGCCACATGATGATGGATAAAAACATGGCCAGTTTTGAGACTGAACCTTAAACGTTCTGCCTAATAGAAAGTGCCCTATTGTGACAATGTCATTATAGCACGATGCTCTGCCTGGAATGGGGTAAAACAACTCAAAAAATTTTGTCCTATTTTGCAAAGCTATCATTGGTGAACTGAGAAGGGGTAGCATGCTACTTTTGGTGCTGAGTTATGCTAAAACCAGTCTGACTCATCAACCCCAAAGTTAAACATCTTGATAGTGAGGTGAAGGTGGGGCAGATATTGTAAAGCATCTTTATCTTAAAAGGGTAACCTTTCACAGCTGGTGTGGAAACATACAACTGTTAGTCAACCACTTTATACTCAAAAAGTCCAGTTCCACTTTCAAATGGCAGGTTGTTGGGGGTTGGGTTGTTGGGGGTTTGGGCTCTTTCCTTGTTATCTGTGGAATTTTGTTCCCATTGAGTTGCTATTAAGCATTGATGGCTGGGAGAAGAAACTCCTTTGGTTTTTGAGAGTTTCTCTGGGGGCAGGGGGCAGACATACTGTGAGAATGGGGGCAGGTTAAAAAGGAGACAGGGTTGAGAGCAGGTCTCTCGCTTTTTGGCATAAGAGGAGGACAGCCAGGTTGTCGCTTACTGCGAGGAGAATTCACCAGCACTGCTGGAGCTCAGCCCTGAGGGACCGATCACTGTCTGTTCGTGTGCCCCGGGAATCCTGAACTTCGCCTCTCCCTGCGCTGCTTGGGCCGCTGTCGGGCTCACGCTGTTTTCTTCGGTACTGCTCTGCATTTTCTCCGCACCTTAGCCTGCTGCCTGGCCAGCATGTCCCCACAGTTCCAGCTACTGCTGTGAAACTTCTGATATATCTTGCTCAAGATTTTTGCTCATTCCTGCCGGCTGTGACGGTAACTGTGCCAAAGGGGAAAGTGACTGTAGGCAAGGAGACTGTTACCGGGTCCCTGATTCTGTTTGTTGTTAGTGCCATAGTTATTGTTTTGTTTTGCCTTGTTATACATACTAGTAAAGAACTGTTATTCCTATTCCCATATCTTTGCCTGAGAACCTCTTAATTTCGAAATTATAATAATTCAGAGGAAGGGAGGGAGTTTACATTCTCCATTCCAAGGTAGGTTTTCTGCCTTCCCTAGCAGACACCTATCTTGTAAACCAACACAGATTTTGGCGCCTAACTGTAGGGCCCAAGGACATTGAGAGAAAAAAAGGTGAAGAAAAAGAATAACCGTTCTTGAGTAACCTAATTTTTTTGTATGCTGGATATAGAAACCTTGTTAGGTGTCACCATGTGGTCTAGCTGACCCTGGTTTGGGTGGCACATGATCATGGCTACATTTCTCCCATGCAAGCCCTTTTCTAAACATGGGTCTTATAACTAAGGCTACTATGGCTGCTATCCAGTTTGTTTTATGAGTTAATAAGGTGAGGAATTCATGGATTCTTAATTTCCTCTTGTTATAAATGCTCGGAGCCAATTCGTCTAATCAAATAAAAATAATTTTATTTGACAATATTTCTGGTAATAATAATTGAAAAAGAGCCACAATGCAGGAATTCAGTGTCGAGCCTGGGAGTCGACAGCTGGGTGAACCATGACCTGACCTCTATCGCATCAGGTCCCCCCTGTTCACATTGGTGTTCTGGCGAGCTTGACTTACATACAGTTTATTTCGCCCAAGGCCGAATGCATTCAAGACTCTTCTGTCTCTGCATATTCATTTCTCATCTTGCTCTGCATCGGTTCGGACAATACTGTTCCCAGAAGGTGTTGAATTATTGATGCGTTTATCTGAGTCCAGGAAGGAGGGGAAATTCTTCAATGATCGTGAATATCTGCATCAGATATCCTATCGGAGCGATGATGACTGGATGTAACCATTGAGGAAGACCCATCTCCGGATCGGCCACGTCTTTAGAGTTGGTAATGAACTCCCTCTGGAATCGGTGGCAGATGTTGCAAGCATCTCCTTCCGCCTGGATGTGTCTTGTAAGAAGTGTGGCTTATATATATTCCAGTTCAGCATTTTATACACATACGTATATCACGTATATACATTTTATAGGCACAAATTAAACACATATATATAACACTCTGGACGGCGGGCACATGGATTCAGAGCTACCACACACTAATCATGTGTTTTTGGAGTTACTTTAATAATGGTACCCACTGTGAGGAAATGACACCAGGGGAAATTTTCTCCAAACCCTTCACCCAGCTCTTTGGGTTTTTAAAGGGTTCAAATCTTCTCTAAATGCTGATGATATTATACAGTGGTTGGTGTTGCTGATATGCCTGTTAAGATTGTTGTGTTTAGCATTCAGAGATAAGGGAAGATTGACTTGGATAACCACATACCTCCTCTAGAGGATAGGGATGCTGCCCCACAACCTGACACTGCCCCGGGGGCTAGGGATGCTGCCCCACCGCCTGCCCTGCCCCGCAGCCCACCTCAGAAATGAACCACTCAGATTTGGTGTGGGTTCTGGCAAAGGAAATATGTGGAATAAGCCAGATGCTGAAGTACATTTTCCCAGATGGTGGAAAACCCTCACCCTGCCTCGAAGAGGGAGAGTCTAATGGTGCAGCCACTGAACCGACACACATTAGAACTGTCCAGGTTCCAGCTGAGCCACAAGGGCAGCCACACCCAGCAGCAGTTGCCCCTGTGGAAACGAAGAAGTCTAAAATAAAATCAGAGCACCCAGACAAGGATAAGAATGGAGGGCCCTCACAACCCACAGGGGAGTCAGAGGTTGCGAAAATCATCAAGTCCCTGATGTAGGAAAGTCTCCATAATGTGTACAAAGACATTGCACGAAGGGGGACGTGAGGCTTATACAACCTGGTTACTTCGGGTCTGGGACCTTATGGATACAGGTGTGCAACTGGATGGTACTGAGGCAAGGAATTTAGGACTCTTGACCCAAGACTCAAGTATGAAGCAGGTATTTGTAAGGGAGCCAGGGTCACTTTCCCCCTGGGAGTGGCTTTTAATGAGTGTAAGAGAAAGGTTTGTCCAAGAAGAGAGAATGCAGAAGCACCATCATAGAATGTGCTGGAAGACCCTTGAGGAAGGGATCCAACAACTGAGAAAAATGTTGGTATTGGAGGTACTCTTTGGGACCCTTGTGACTCAGTGGGAGGACTTCTCTAATAAACTTTGTCTGAAGCTCCCACTCCACCTGTGACAGTCAAAGGGGACATAAGAATTGCAGTATCGCATAAAATAAATCAATGTCTTGCCTCGTAACTGTTCATTAAAATGTGGTTTTGTTTTGAAGTTATTAAGGAGAGTAAAACTAAACAAAACAAAGCCTGTTTGATTTTGTGTACAATGAACTGTAAAAGCCTACTATTTCTATGTTTCTCATTGCAAGACCAGAGAAGCTATTGACTTATAATTGAATTCACTTAGAGACAATCAATCAGACTCCTGGCAGAAAGAAATAGTAACTTTTACCTGTTTGGAAGATACAAAGTTCTAGCTGCCAGGGAGCAGGAATGCATTCTAAGCTGATATTCAACAAGTTTATGACAGGGATTTTGTCACACAGGCTCCAGTTTGGGTCAAAATTAGGAAAAGTGATATTCCTGTGTTTTAAGGTCCTTTCTTAACTTTTTAAAAGCTCTGTCAGAATTTCTGATATTGCATAGAATAATGAAGTAGAAGCATAGATTCATAAAGAAAAAAAAGTAGAAGGGATTTCCAAAGGTGATCTGCACCACATCTCTATCTTAAAAGGATCATGCTTCCTTTTTCCTGGCAGTTATTTATCTGACCTGGTCTTGGAGAGAGGAATAAAAATCCCAAGGTCCTTGTGATGCAATTCCATAGACTTCGTCTGGCAACTAGTCCAATGCTTCCTAGTAAACTAATATTAAATAAAACTTTACAAAAATCTTTTTTCCACAAGGACTGCAAAGGCAGGGTGATTGAACTTCGTTAATCCTTTAGGTCCATGAAAGCTTCTAGAATTTTTTCTTGCTGGTATTTTCCTTTCTGGCTGAAAATTCTGGTAGTTTAGTCTTTCCTTGTAAGTCAAACTTTCCTTTTACTAAACTGAACTCCTGATCCTTTCTATTTTTCCTTTCTAGACTACTCTGGCTAACTTCTTTCTTAATTGCAGATGTGATACTCAGAAATGTTAGCAGCTACTGAGTAGAATGGAAAGATTCATCAAATATGTATTCCAGTTCTGATAGAAATGGCTAATGAAAAGGTATGGTATTTTCCTTTGTTGTAATAGGATGGCATTTTGAATTTTTCTAATATCAGTGGCCTAGTACAATATTCTCAGGCAAAAGTGCAATCTGTATTTTTCAATTGTATTGTGGTTTAACCCCAGCCATTAAGTCCTGCACAGCCACTTGCTCATTTCCATCATGGTGGGATGGGGGAGAGAATTGGAAGAGTGAAAATAAGAAAAGTCATGGGTTGAAATAAAAAAAAATAGAGAAAAAGCTGCTCACAAAATCTAAGCAAAACAAGGAATTCATTCACCATTTCCTATGAGTAGGCATATGTTCAGCAATCCCCATGAAAGCAGGGCTCCATCATGCTGAATGGTGACTTGGGAAGGGAAACACTATCATTTCTAAGCATCCTGATTCCTTCTTCTTCCCCCAGCTTCACACAGTGACCACAAGGCCATAGGATCCAGAAAAACCCTTTGGTCAGTCGAGGTCAGCTCAGTGGGTTATTTTCCCTCCCCACTCTTTGTGCAGCCCCAGCCTCCTGCCTGGAGGACTAGTACCAGAAGCAGAAAATACCTTGATGCTGTGAAAGCGCTGCTCAGCAATAAGAAAAGCATGTCTATATAATCAACACTATTTTCAGCATAAATCCAAAACATATCCCCATACTAGCTACTGTAAATAAAATTGCTAAAACCAGAACCACTTAGAGCTGCATGATAATTTTGTGGCAAAATATCAGACTGATTTCTAGACTTGTCCTCTAATGTGTCAACCTTTTTGAATACAATGTACTCTCACTGCTGCTAAAAAAAGAAAAATCAAGAAAATACCTCTATTTATACATAGTAAAATTTTCTGAATCTTCAAAATTACCCCCATAAAAGAAAAAATATTCATCATGTCCATTCATATGTCCTGTTCCATTCTGAATGATTAACTGTTCTCAAGTAATTGGACTTCTCAGTGACTTTACTTGAGTGGGTCCTAGTTCTTTATTCATTTTGCTTACATTTGTATTTATTCAAGAAGAAAATTTGGGAGCTTTTTTTTTCTTTCTCATCATATCTGTAAGAGGAACTGTTTAACTGTCAATTTCCTGAAAATCCTAGAAATAGATTACATTGTTATCCTGCAACTGCTACTGATATTTGAGACATTTTAAACTTTTAATTATCTGCCATGATACCAAATTGCTTTTTCAAGTGTATTATTGTGAAGCCTGCTAGACTCTTCACCAAGAAAATTCCATCCCATAAAGCCTTGCAAATTTTCAGGCCACAAAGAATGAATGGGTGGTTTCGAATGCACGCTTAGGTTTTTGAACTGTCTGTTTTTAATGCTGATACTTTGTGCAATCTAGTAAAAAATTTTAAGGGACTGGAATAGTCAGTATCACAGTGAATATATTTCAGCTGGTGAACATGTTCAGTAGTCTTTTTGGTAAGGTAGTAAAAACTGCAAAACCAAATTGGGAGAAGGTGCTATTTGAAATTTCCGGTGTAGTCCAGGATATTAATGAATCTGCTAGAAAGAAGTGAAATAGCAGATATTTTAGTGTCTTTCTGGTATTCAGTTGTTTAAATGAAGAGAAATTTTTTTAAATTTTTTTTTAAATTTTAAAATTTAAAAATTTTTTAAAAGCCTCAGACACAATTCACTTAATTACTAGATCTCTGTCTTCAACTTCTAATAGATCTTATTTTCAAGAACATCTTGCAGAGGAACAAGCATTCAATATTAAATCACCACTATGTTAATCACCTAAAATTATTTCAGAGTAATAGAATTTATATATCCTAGAGCCCGAGAATCACAGAATCACAGAATCGCAGAACCACAGAATGGTTGAGGTTAGAAGGGATCTCTGCATGTCATCTGGTCAAATATCCCTAGTCAAGCAGGACTACAGGGAGTCAGCATCCCAGAGAGCTTTTGCAGTTCTCCAAAGAGGGACACTGCACAGTCTCCCTGGGCAACTCCCTGTGGCAGTACTCAGTCACACTCACAGGCAAGAAGTGTTTCTGATGTTCATATGGAACCTCCTGTGTTTCCAATTATGCTCATTGTCTCTGGTCTTGTCACCACTGAAAAGAATCTGTCTTCTGTACACCCTCTCTTCAGGTGTTTAGAAAAATTAGTAACCTTACACCTGAGCCTTGTTTTCACCAGGCTGAATGGTCCCAGATGTTTCAGCTTTTCCTCACTGGTGAGATGCTCCAGTCTCCTGCACGTCTTAGTTTCTCTTTTCTGGAATTTATCTAACACATCCATGTCTCTCTTACACTGCAAAGCCCAGAACTGAACACACAACTCCAGGTGTGGTCTCAGCAGTGCTAAGCAGAGAGACTGGATCACCTCTGTTGATCTGCTGGCTATATGTTGTCTAATGCAGCCCAGGATATCAGTAACATTTGCTGCAAGGGCACATCACTGACTCATGTTCAACCAGGAACCCCAGGGCATTTTCCAACCAGTCGCTTTCCAGGTGGGTGTCCCTCAGCATACACTGGTGTGTGGGGCTGTTGTTTCCCAGGTGCAGGACTTGGTACTTCTCTTCACTGAGGTTCATGGGTCCCCTGTCATCCCATCCCTCCAGACTATCAGCCCCTCTGCATGGCAGCACAACTCTCTGAGGTATCACTGTCTCTCCCAGTCTTAGGCCACATGCAGACTAGCTGAGTGTACATGCTGTCCCATCATTCAGTCCATTGATTAAGATATTAGGCAGGACTAGACCCAGGATGAACCCCCAGATGCCACTAAACACCAAGAATAGCTACTGCAGTCATTAGTATGCCACTGGCCCCAGTGATGTAAGGACACGCATAGATTCACCAAATCTAAGGGATACTATTTTCCCTTTCTGTTGTTTCTATTTCTAAAATCAAACATGCCCTGAGACTCAGAAAAGTAACTGTAAAACAAAATAGGTAGCCTTGTAGTGGATTTGGGAAAAAGGAGCAGTAAGACAAAATACTTTCCAGTTTCTGAATACAAAGCACGTTTTCCTCTGTGTGGATACTTAATGTGATGAACAGTGCTGTATGCATCTAGCACTTGTTTCCAAACATTGCCAAGCTCAAACAAGTAACTTTTTTCCACTTTTGCATATAAGGAAATGCATAATTCTTGCTACTCTTACAGCAACATTTCCCAAATTACCCTGGGTGTCTCTTGTCTACCCTAGTAAAAAAGGCTTTTTGCTTTGGTATGCAGTGTTGAGGTACTCTGTTAGTGTTTTCCTCAGCGTCATGTAGTAAGTTGTTCTGAAAATCGTTCCACTGAGAACTGCAGCCAAAATGGTACCGTACTAACTGTCAACATGAATTGTAGTCTCTATTAAGTAAACAGAGAATTGCTAATGCTAAATTTTGGGAATGGAATTGGTCTGTCTATCAGGGAGAGTATTTTAAAAACAATATATAATAAATAATACATTTTTCCATCATTTTAATTTAAGTACTTTTTGCAGTAGTTCTTTACTTACTGTCATTTGATCATTTCACTTTCTGTGAGCACTTCTGGATTAATTATTCTTCTCCTTAAATTTTTTTTTTTCCAGAAAAATGCCCGCTAATAACCCTGCTCCACATTCTTGTTGAGATGCAGAGTTGACCATGACATTGTTTAATCAAAACTAAACTTCTGGGAAATACATAGCACAACATAACCATATTTTCAATAAACTCTTACTCCTCATTTGGGAATATCTCCATAAGATGTAACAGTCAATATTAGATTGCAAGTATATTTCCTGTTAGCATTTTGTTTTATACTTAATACATAAGTATACAAGACTACAAAAAGCTAAAATTATCATTTTGATGGATTGGCAGTGAAGGATTTGTTGAAATAAAAAAAAATCTTGTATTTGTGATTCTTAGAAGCATAAACAAACAATCGAGTATTGCTAAAGTCTTCGAAGTAAAATACAAAACAAAGCAAAACAAAACAAAACAAACAAACCCACAACAGCCTCCAAACTAAAAAACATGGCTTCCAAATTGTCTTCAGTGTGTGATTCTACATGCAAACAGAATTGAGAGCAGGGTATGGGGTTTTTTACATATTCTTTATATTCTTAATATTATAAACTGAAAAGAATATTGTTAGTCTCCTTCTGAAAACTGTTTTATTTTCTCACCATTAATTCTTTCCTAATAAACTTTTCTGACTTGGGCTTTTTCAGATGTGTGGTACTGAACAAACGACCAACATGTTCTACTTTTTATAGCCTGGAGATAACAAACTTGCGAAAATAACCTGTGATGCCAATGTCTTTATTTAGCCCAAAATTTTTCAAAATTTACTTTTCTAGGGAGCCTTATTCTATGTTTTTAAGAAATTATTATTATAAAAGCAGTATAGATTTGATCAAAATGGGAAGCTCTTCCTCAGATAAATTCTTCTAAATTTTGTCTTGATTGTCACCAATAAATGAATATATCACATAATAATAATTTTGTTCACTCTTCTTACCTAACTACTACCTAGTTAATCTTGCTTCATTACCATTGAATCTAACATCTTCTTTCAATCTAGAAAATTCACTAACTTTAAAAGGAATGTGAATGTGTAATTTAATCTAATAGCTTCCAAGTAATACATTCTAATTACACTCGCCTTCTTGAAACCACTGAAAACTTTGAATCTTAGTTTGAATAACTTGCACCCTTTGTAATGTGATTTTGCCATGATGATAGCGTTAATGCCATGGGCTATGAATTCTAATTGAAATCAACTCTGGATTCAATTGGGGGAAAAACACGTCAGTTCCCATTGGTCTCATTGAACATCATTACAGCGAATTCTTTCCTTGGAGTCCAGCCCACTTTGAACTGTTCTGTCTTTTCACTGTTTGCATGTTTCTTTACACCCTCTCAGTTGTGCTGGTTTAATTTTTGTAGAACTGCATGATCAAACAGATTGAGGATCTGATCCAGGATTTTTAATGTTTGTATCGGCATAACTGAAAACGTATTTGAAAACCAGGTGTACTTTGAGACATTTTTGTCATTCAGCAAAATGATTGGATTACCGTCAGATTTATTGCAAGGGAAAGTAAGAGGCATGTTTGCTATTTGGGGGAGTAGTTGTTATGATTTCTCCCATGATAAAGTTCAGGTAACTATTTCTGAAATTTCATTCTTATATTTCTACATTCTGATATTAGTGATAGTATTACTGTGATACCTGCACAAACCTGTAACAGCTCCACCCAAGAAATGAAAAACTGCTTAACCTTTTTATCCATATCTCATTGTGTTTCAGTCATGCCTAGACATGAGCACAAGCTGTTACTGGATTTAGAAGCCTTCCTCCTCCATTTGTGCCACTCTTTGCCCAAGCAATAAATAAACATTTCTCTTAGGATTCTAGGAAATTATCTGATTGTCTACAGGGTTGTTAGCCAAGTAAAACAACAAACTCACTGATATATTATTCATGCAAAAGAAAAAAGGAATATAACTGACAGTAGTCAAACATGGTTATAATAAAAAAATAGTGTTCTAAATTCTTCATTCTTGCTTTGAAATTTGTAAGTTATGTTTAGGACTGTTAACCAGGTTGACTTTTTGAAGTTTTGTTTTACTGCTTTATGATCAGAGAAAAAAATGAGCATGCTTATTGTAGAATATTTGTATTCAAAGGTAGTAAAGTCTATTCTCAAATGTGATGTAGTCACATGCAAAGCAATATATTTATACATGAAGCCTGTGAGATGTTATCCTGAAAAATTCTTTCTAAAGGGCACAGAGATTATCAACTTCTGCTAAACTGATGTGGCAAAAATTTTTGATATGATACTTTCATGTATTAAGAGAACAGGTTAAAGGAGGTTACGTTGTCTTTCTTTCTCTGGACA
This sequence comes from Irena cyanogastra, assembly GCA_013397155.1. Classification (NCBI taxonomy): domain Eukaryota; kingdom Metazoa; phylum Chordata; class Aves; order Passeriformes; family Irenidae; genus Irena; species Irena cyanogastra. The sequence goes on along the minus strand of VWZV01013702.1, from coordinate 38,550 downwards.
TATCTCAATATATAAAAATAAAATTCTTACAGCTGAGACCAGCTTTCTACATTTTATAGAAATTGGTTTTTTAGTTAAATTCTGAAGGTATGTGGCAACACACAGTAGTCAGTAGAGGGCAGGAAAAGGAGACTTTTTTTATTAATTCTTCATGTTTTCAGGATGATATATGTCTCATACATGTAAAATAATTATTATTTGTTGTGTTTAACCTTAGTAGGCAGTTCAGCTTGGTCGCTCCCATGCAGCAGGATGGTAGAGAGAACTGGAAGGGTAAAAGTAAGAAAACTAATGGGTAAAGAAATATCTGAGCATGCAAGCAAAGCCTGCACAGGAAAGCAGGGCTTCACCAAGAATAATGGTTACTTGGAAATAAAAACACCTTCTCTCTAAATGTCACGCCTTTGTCCCTATTTCCATGCTCCATCCCCCCACCCCCACCACCATTTTTTATCACTCAGTACAACACCTTATGACCTGAAATACCTTTTTCATTGATTTGGATAAACTCTCCTGGCTCTGTCCCCTACCAACTCCTTGCCCACCCCAGTCTAGACATTGGAGGGGCAACATGAGAAACAGAAAAGGCCTTGATGCTACATAAGCAGTGCTCAACAGTGTGTTATCAACACAGTTTTGATCACATATACCAAATATAGCCCCATGCAAACTACCATGAAGAAAGTTAACTCTTTCCCAGTCAAAAGCAGTACACTATTTTAAAAAATAGAAAATCTGTCTCACCACTATTTTAGGAAATGTACAAATTTCTAACACTTTTTCACAAAGACTACACATCCTAATAAAAATTATGAAGAAATTTGGTATCACATTTTCTTCTGCCAGTATTTGTCCTGTTGCTTCTAGTAAGAGTCCTCCCTATAAATTTCAATCTTGTACCCATACAGGGCCCATACAGCAGTTAGTGTGAAGTGAAACCCTCTTTCAAGAGGCTTCTTGTTTAAGAACTATTCTTCCATTTTAAGAATATTTAATAATAACTGAGTGAATTGAGTTTGTAGGAATCAAATGCTTAAAGCTATACTGAGCTGTAAAAATACACAGCTACTTGAGTACGTGATGTATGGTGATAGTACAGTTTAGACAGACAGAATCAGAAGGTTTAGACAGATAGAACTGAAAGTTCTTTTATGATTTTTTTTTTTGTGTGTGAGAAAGAAACCACTAACCAAAGGTTTAGTAAGTCTGCTGCTCAGATACCACTTGTCTACCAGAAGTACACACATTATTAGAGCTCAGCTGCTGTTTGAGTTGATTCTTCAAGCAGAGAAAAGTTGGTTGCATGTATATTACACCAGAATGGAATGGAAAGCTTCCCTGGTCTTAATTGCATGGTCTGATTTCTCCTGTTCTCTATCTATGTGTCCCACGAATAGAAACAGCTATTTGGAGACCCGAACCTTAAGAAATGAGGCAGGCAGAAGAGGCAGGATGTGTGTATGGAAGTATATATATTCATAATGTATTCCTTCAGGTTGTGGTGGGATGGCTCCATCCAACTGCTACCTCCCTGAGCAGTAGCTCAGTCATTCTCTGACAGGGAGATTGAAGACACAGTCAGAAACATAAAAGTGAAAAAACTTGTGGGCTTAGATAGACAGTTGAATAAGTGAAACAAAGGTGCACACACAAAGAAGGCAAATCAGTAGTTAATTCACTATTCTTGTTGAAAGATAGATGTCCAGCTGCTTCCTGAGAAGCCAGGCCTCAGCGCACATAACAGCTGCTTCGGAAGACTGACACCATAGCACTGAGGATCAGCTCTTCCTTCTCCTATCATTGAGTTTTCATTGCTGAGCAGACACTCTAAGGTATGGAATATCACTTTGGTCAGTTTCTGTCAGCTGTCCTGGCTGTGTCCCCTCTCAGACTCCTGTGGACCTCTAACCCACACCTATAGAATGGGAGGAAAAAAGGCCTTGATGCTGCGCAAACATGGTTTAACAATAGCTAAAATATTGGTGTGTTATTATCACTGTTCTAGTCACAAATACAAACCACTGCACCATATGGGATTATGTGATGAGAGTTAACTTCATCCCGGCCAGACCCAGCACACAGCTGCAGAGCTTTGCACTTTCCCTCCAGCTCTGGAAATGGGATAGAGGTAGAGGAAGACAGAGGGCTATGTTGCTGCACAGCAGCTAGGAGCTTAGCAGTTCCCAGTACCACAGAATGCAAACACAAGGCAGAAGTTAATGACTGGAGTCAGACTCTTTAGTAGTCAAGTAAATGTACATTTGCTTCAGACTAATGAAACTGAAGAGGAATATCTGTGTTTCTAGTTAACAACCATCTTGAAATAGAGGACTTCAATGATCAAGTAGGCATTCTGTCACTGAACAAAAAAATTCAATATTCAAGGTTCCCAGTCTCTTCTGAGATTAATTAGGGCTGCAGGTGAGGCAAGGCAAACTCCTCACCCCTCACTATGAAGGTTTTCACAGACTCTGCTTGCTGAACCAGCTGTGGGACCAGAGACTCTTGCTCATCACACGACCAAGATATAGCTGAGAGATGTCCTTACTGCTGTCAGAACTTGATACTCGTAAACCAGTGTGCTTCATGTTGTTTGGAAGACCTGAATGCTTAGAATTACTGGGGTTAACAGCCATATAAGGTGACAACAACAATAGCAGCAAAATCCCTATTTTGCTGCCTGCTTTGAGCTGTTCCCATAATAATAATGTTACTTAACTCAGTTCTTCCTTGGTCATTTTTGACAGCCAATACCATTACTTCTATTCATGAATTAGGAAACAGCCCTCTACTGCGTCTACACTGCAGGCATTCACAGGTTCTGTCTTTTATCACCCCAGAAACCTGCTGGATGAGGTTTCACAGAGATTGAATTTTATATTTTGTGAAATTCTAAGCTTTAAAACTGATGGTCTTACATATTATTAAAAAGAATTAATACTGTTAATTATTATGCTTAACTTGATATGTAGCACTATATGCCATTCCTTTTCCTTTCCTCTCAAATGGCTAGAGCCTTCAGAATCATATCCATCAAGAAACTAATACATAGAAGTATGAGAGGAAGAGAGATAGGAGACAAAGACTAGATGCTGGTTCCCAAGAATTCTAAGATGCTTAGGGGAACACACCCTTCCCCTCCTTCTTATTTCCTCTTTCTAGTGATTTCCCTACTACCACCCACTAGTAACTTGAAATTCTGACCAAGACAGCAATGCTGAAGTTCCACTAGTGAAGCCATATTTACAGGTTTTTTCTTCAGCATTGGAAATAAGGATGTACACACAACTCCACAAGTAAACCTTTCCCTATGCAATTTCCTATCACATTAATTTTTCTTATACTCAAGAGAGCTCAAAATCTGACAAGTATTGAAAACTGTAATCTTATAAATGTCATTTGAAGGTAAGTGTATAAGTTATTTTTCAGGATTTCCTTCATTGAAGCCTAAAAGATTATAACATTGAGTGTTTTACTGGTCAAATTAACTGTGGGTGCACCCTGAGTTTCTCCAAGCCACTACAGCAGTCCTGAAGTCAGTAGCTGACAGTGACAATTCTGCTCTAGTCACACACTCATGAAAAGGGTTAATCTTATGCTAGGTCTTGCCCAAATTAGTATCTGACCTACATTAATTAAGCAGATTAATTTGTTGTGTGTGTGGATAAGCAAGTAGTTGAAGTCAAAAATGTGAGCTAGTATGTGAAAAGGGTTCCTTTTTAATTGTAATTAGACTTTGACAGCTTCAGCTTCAGAAGAGCTTCCCTAAAACTTCAGGCTATGACTGGGGAAATAAAATAATGTAGTTGAGTGTCAATCCCTTCTTTTGGCTAAAAGCTGGAAGCAAAAACTTTTCAAGTGCCAGAACTTTAACGCAAACATGAATCACGCTTAAGGCCAGACATTCACATTGAGCTAGTTCAAAATGCACTTTTTTCCAGGAATGGCTTTAATCCAGGCTGCCATGTGAAAGAAAAATTTTGTTCTGCTTTAGCAGTGTAAAGGCACTGGGAATTCTGAGCACTATCATCTTGAAATGTAATTTCCCTTCAAATGCTTGTGCTGATTATTATCTTTCTGGTTACAGCTGAAATAAAACATTTATGTTCCAGTAGGAATGGTGGTGCTTGAACTTCTAATTAATTTTGAATGCTCTTTGGAAGATTAATATGAAGATGTGCTTTGGTATGTGGCTGTGATTGTGTTATCTCAGTATATAATGTTTTCATTCGCAACCAAGAAATTAATCTTTTCTGGTATATCCTTCAATTCCTCTTTAATTTTGTGCAGTGGAGTGTGACAATATTTTTCACTCGGATATTTCCTGTATGGAAGGGTTTCAGTAAGATAACTCTTGGAGAATTATATCTTGCATACTGGAAGAATTTAAGGGAACCTTTCCTTGGATTTGGACTTTAAATCTTTGCACAATATAAGACAGGAATCACAAAATATGAGAGATATTTTGGGAAAGAACAAAATTATTTTCTCCTAAGTACATTGTAACCAGACATTTTGATGTTTCAGTTTTGGGGTTTGGTTTGTTTTGGTTGGGTTTTGGGGATTTTTTTACTCATTGAACTAAAATTCTAGGCAAACAAATTTCTTTTCGTGGTGATTTTCATTTTATGTATTTGTCTATTCGGCTAAATAGAATTTATTCTACTACTCTGAACTTGTCCCTTTAAGCTGAAAGTGACTGTTTCTACAAAATAAATAATTTTTCTTTTACTTTTTTCTGCCTCCATTCTTTTTGTGATGAGTTGGCCCCGGCCAGCAGCTAAGCACTCAGAGAAACTCATATTTCCCTCCCCTAGCCCAACCAAGTAAGACAGAGGAGAGAATACAAGGACTGAAACTAATAAACTCATCGATCAAGATACAGACAGTTTAATAGGTGAAGAAGAAAAAAAAAAAAGCTACACAATGCAATCTAATAATTTGCAATGTCCCATAAGCATACTGCTGCCCAGTCTCCACATAATGATCACCTTGGAAACCAAGGAGCTCCACATCTTTCTTCCTCTAGCCCAGATTTAATGCTAACTACGATGTTATATGCTATGGAATTTCCCTTTGAAAAAATTGAGACAGCTGTCTCAGACAACTATCAGCTTCTTTCTGACATCCAGCTTACTCTCTGTGGAGGGATGGGAGTGCACGACGGAAAAGGAGAAATTGATGCTGTGGAAATGATGTTTTATTGTGGTCAAAATACTGGTGTATTTTTGTACTTTGGACCTGATTAGCATAAAAGATTTGATAATCAGGATGCCTTGGCAAGAACAAACAGAGCTGAAGATTGAATCAAGACTAGCAACAAGAAGTTTGAATCAAGCCTTCTGCAAGCAAGAGATGTTGTAAAATGTTTATGTGATGATTAACCCAATCATTGTAGTAAAAAATTGCTAGTCTTCCTGGAATAGTATGTAGGCATATGTAGTCCACAATAAAATCGGATTCTGACTACCTTTCAGTCTTCCCACCTCTCTTCATCGCCAATATATTATCAATACTGATTTAAGCACAAATCCAACCCACAGCACCACGGGAGTTGCTATGAAGACAGTTAACTCGATACCAGCCAGATTCTCTATGGTCTTAGAAGAGCTTGCCCATTTTCCAGGCCACTGAGTAACTGCATGTTGCCTACCTAGACTCTCTTTCCAGTTTCCAACAAATAAAGTGTGTCCTGCTGTTTTTTTCATATCCTAAATTTTATATTTTATATAATATATAATATATATATTATATAAATATATATGTATTTAATTTTTATATCCTAAATTTTTTATAATTTTTGTATTTTTATATCCAAATTTTTTGTTCCAGAATTGAGAGGTAAGGAGATGTTATATGTTCACAGTTTATAAAGTTGTGATCTTTCAAGATAAGAAT
>VWZV01013702.1:11372-31982 GCA_013397155.1 Irena cyanogastra | reverse complement strand
TTTTTGTTTGTGGGTTTGTTTTTTTTTTGTTTGTGGGTTTTTTTTGTTTGTGTCTTCTTTCCTTCCAATGATACCTTAAAAAAAACTTTGCAATTGCTTTGGAAAAAATAAGGCTTATTTCATTTTTAATGGGCTGTAAAGAGGGACAGAAAGAATAATTTTAACAGGGGAAGATAGGGGCTGACCAAAGTAGGGGCTGAATGTCATTTCACATTCATTGCTGCAGAGATGGATGCAGTTTATAGGAGGAGCTGCAAAAGTCACTAGCCGATAAAGCTATTTAATTTCAATCTGCGTTTCTGGGTTCCTAGGGACAGGGAAGCAGAAAGTCCCTTTATCAGCATGGGAATGCCTGTGAATTTATGGGTTGAGCAGACCTTAATTTTGAGGACAATCTTCTCTGAAAGGTAAAAGTTGGTAGGCTAATAGGCAACCTCAGAATTTTGTAGATCTGATACAGTGGGAATACCTAAATAAGTAGTTGATTTGCATTTTGATTAGATACTTTGGTTGCAACTTCCTTAATTTTTCTGGAGGATCTGGTATTGTACAAATGAGAGGTCACCAAACCTTCACACCCATCAGCTCCTCCCATGTCTCTGTTTCATGTAGAGAAGACCATAATAGAGAATCCAAGAAGATTCTGTCCTACCTTGCAGCTGAAACAGCATCCCAGGTTTCAGTTGTAGAGAATTCATTACCTTGTACTCATTTTGCATGCACATATTATTGATCTGCTCATTACCATGCTCTTAAATTCTTTTTTATTTATCTATTCATTCCAGGCAAGGCACTTATCTATTCATTCCTGTAATCTCAAGGCAAGGCTTTGCAGCAGGAATTAACTTAATTCAAGCATTTTGTTTGCAGTGGATCAATTACAATATTCATTCACTATAAAAGTTTGCATTCAAAGAACATTAAAGTTATAAATTAAATGAACAGGTTCCAATGCGCTCATAATCAGACTTCCCAAAACATATTTAGCTGGGATGCAGTCCTACAGTGTAACAGAGAATGACACTGGTGTATTAAGACGAGAGTAAAACACACAACACTGAAAGTAATTCAAGGGATAACAGTAGAAACACTACAGGAATTTATCTAAAGGGAAAAATGAAATGGAAAATGCATGACTGTGTGTCACTACAAATGACAAGAAAGTGTCCCAGCTGACAGGATTTGGAGCTGTGGTTTGAGTATACCCACTTTTATTCCAGTTACTGCTCTGCTGGATGAGCTACCAGCTTGCTGTGCCTCCATTCCCCTGTCCATTGAATAAGGTTATGGTATTTTTCCAAGAACATCATCAATCTCTAGCAGATAGCTATTTCTCACATATCAAAACTCACTTTTCCACTAAATCCCAAGTGATCTTTCCAATGGATAGGAAGAAAAGAGGAACAAAAAAGAAAAATTAACTTTAGTAGAATTTCAAAGCAGACAATATATCCCTTTTTTTGTAGACAGATTGGGGCTTTTTTCTTTTGTATTTCTTTTTGGCTTTTCCCAACTCTGCTGGTTTGTACTGTTAAATAAATGTAAAGTTCTTGTGTATTTTAATATCTTTCTTGAAGGCATAAGAAATCAGAGCTTACATTTTACATAAAGTTATTATTTCTCTATGAAATAATTTTCAAAGATACAATTTGTTTGAGAAAGTCAAAACAACATCCAGTACCTTAAGCCAAACATACATGCAAATGGTGTGCATGTATTTTTATGAGGAGAACATTGTCTCAGCCTTCACCTCATGCAGTAAATTCACAGTATTGTATGTAGTAGATGTGATAAACTAAATGTGGAATTCATGCCTGATCAGAATAAAAAATAAATAGAATAAAATTCTAGAATAAAAATAAAAAAGCATAGGCTAGAATAAAAAAGCAAAGGCTAGATTTTGTTTCTGTCAATCAAAGCTCAAGCAGATAGAAATAGAGGCTTTCCCCAAGACTGCAGATTTCTTCCTTAGAACCTCCAAAGCAAAGCATGCACCAACCGAAGCACAAGGGCAGAAAAGCAATGGCCCCTCTGTATCCCCATGGAGCTAAATTTGAAACTGGAATAAATTGCTTCTATCAAAGTATGGGCAGCAGCTTTGCATATGCTCTTTTATCTCAGTGTAGCTTATGGATGTGGGTCTCAGTGTTGATTATCCATTTTACTGTGCCAACCCATTTTCTGTGTGAGTGGTTTCACAATGCCTGCATGTGAGCGCAGTTTGTTTGAAGTATCTGCCTAAGCTAAATAACCTTCCTAAAAGCAAAAGAAAATTGGATTGATTTGGGATTGTCTCCATTTTCTCTTTTGTGCGGTCTTCATTACACTTTGCTTCCTCTTTTCATGTCTTGTAGGAAATGCTATAACCAATGTAAACAAAATCTATGATCACATAGTCTAAGATTGCTCATAACCACTACAAGTGCCTAGAATTACTTTTTATTATAGATTTTTCAGGACTTCCAGAAGTTAATGCATGCATATGTACAATATAATTGCTATATATGGAACTATATGCAAAGCTTCTTATTTACTCTAATAAGAAATTCTGTGCAAGGAAAGTAGAAGATACTGCTGGTTTTAACTGTTTTATATATTGCCTTCAAGCAAATGCAAGCTCCAAGATCTCTTGAAATTCCTGAATACTGAGGTGCAAATTGAAATCAGTTTCTTAGCGAAAAATTTGTATTCATTAAAACTTGAACTTAGGTCCCTCATATTGAATACCTTCTGCATCTGTGGTTCACCAGTGAAAGTGAGCTAGTTGGGGACATCAAGGCTGGAGGCAGCCTAGACTGCAGTGATCATGCATTGATAAAGTTTATGGTCCTGAGGGATATAGTTCAGATAAGGAATAAAGTTAAACCCCTGAACTCTAGGAAGTTTAGGAATTCTAGCTGTTAGACTTCCAGCTCTTCAGGGAGATAGTCAGTAGGGTTCCCTTGGAGGCTGTCCTCAGGGACAAGGGACTGTGTTCCAGCTGGCAGATCTTAAAAGAAAGTCTTCCACAAAGAGCAAGAGCTAGCAACCCCAGGGGAAAGAAATCCAGCAAGGAAGGCAAGAGTCCAGCATGAGTGAATAGAGATCTGCTGATCAAACTGAAGGGAAAGATGCATAGAGAAGCTAGGGCAGGTTACCTGGAGACAAAATTTGGTTGTGTAGGGAAGGGGTAAGAAAGGCTAAGATAAAGCTGGAACTGAACTTGGAAAGTGGCACAAAGAATAAGAGGAAGGACTTCTTACAAGTGTGTTAACCAGAAAAGGAAGGTGAAAGAAGGTATACGCTGTCTTGATAAACAATGCTGGAAAATTGGTAACAATGGATGAGGAGAAGGTTGGGGTACTCAAAAGCTTTTTTGCCTCAGTCTTCAATGGCAACATCTCTTCCCATACCTTTTGAGTGGATGGCCAATAGGATGGGGAGTGAGGGAACAAAGTCGTTCACACTGAATGTAAAAATCAGGTTAATGACCACCTGAGGAGTCTGAATGTTTATGGAACCTGATGAGACGTATCCCAGACTCCTAAGGGAGTTGGCTGATGCAGTTGCCAAGCCACTCTCCATGATATTTGAAAATTCATGGCAGTCAGGTGAAATCCCAGTCACTGGAAAAGAGGAAACCTTGTACTCATCTTTAAAAAGGGAAAAAAAAGTTGACCCTGGGGACTACCAGCCTGTCAGCCTCACTTCTGTGCCTGGGAAGATCCTGGAACAGGTCCTCCTAGAAGCTATGCTAAGACACAAGGGGAACAGGGAGCTGATTTGGTACAGCCAGCACAGCTTCACCAAGGGCAAGTCCCACCCAACCAACCTAGAGGATTTCTATGATGGAGTGACTGCATAAGTGGACAAGAGAAGGGTACAGGTGTCATTAATCTGGACTTCTGTAAAGCCTTTCACGCTGCCACAACATCCTTCTTGCTAAATTGGAGAGAAAATGATTTGATGAATCGACTGCTAGATGGAAAAGAAAGTGGTTGTACGGTCACATCCAGAGAGTAGTGGTCAATGGCTCAGAGTCCCAATGGACATCACTGAAAAGTGATGTCCCTCTGGGATCCGTATTGAGGCCAGTGTTATTTAGCATATTCATTAATGACATAGACAAAGGAATAAAGTGCATCCTCAGCAAGTGCACCAAGCTGAGTGGTCCAGTTGACACGCTTGAAGGACAGGATCCAGAGGAACCTGGACAAGCTTGAGAAGTAGGCCCATAGAAATTTCATGAGGTTTAACAAGTCCAAGTGCAAGCTACTGCCAATGGGTCAGGGCAACTCCTGCTATCAGTACTACCTGAGGGATGAACAAATTGAGAACAGATCTGCTGAGAAGGACTTGGGTGTGGTGGTGGATGAATGAGGTGATTCTTCCCCTCTACTCTGCTCTGGTGAGACCCCAGCTCCAGAGCTGCATCCAGCTCTGGGGTCCCCAGCACATGAACCTGTTGGAGAGCATCCAGAAGAGGACCACAGAGTTGATTAGAGGGATGGAGCATCTCTCTTTTCAGGAAAGGCTGACAGAAGTGGGTTTGTTTGGCTGGGAAAAGAGAAGCCTTATGTATAGGTACCTGGTTTGTGGTAATTGGGAGTGGGGCTGCGGCCAAGCCTCATCCCCAATGGGCTACAGCAGTGAGAAGCAGGTGACCAGCATTGAAAGCAGTGAGACATGGAGTGCCCAGGTGCACTGACCAATCATCAAAGGGAACAAAGGGCACACGGGTGCAATGCATGAACCATGAGGGGTATAAAAGGTTGAGCTAAAGAGTAAGAAGAGCAGATGCTTGCAGCCTTCTGAAGTGATATGGTGTTATTCTGTATGGGCAGACACCTGAAGCCTTCTGATGCAGTATGGTGTTATTCTATATGGGTTGAAGCTTTCTGAAATTGTATGATGATACTCCGTATCATGGCTGTCTCAACTGTGACCTATGCTCTGGTGTATGCTGCGACACTACAGGCCACCTAATTACAGCCTTTCAGTACCCCAAGGAAGCCTACAAGAAAGATATAGAAGGACTTTTTACAAGAGCATGTAGTGACAGAAAAAGGGGGGATGCCTTCAAACTGACAGAGTAGGTTTAGATTAGGTATTAGGAAAATATTCTTTCCTATGAGGGTGATGAGGTAGCAGAAGATGTTGCCCAGAGAAGCTCTGGATGCCCCATCTACTTTCATCCCTGAAAGTGTTGAAGTCTAGGTTGGGCAGGGCTCTGAGCAATGTGGTCTAGTGAAAGGTGTCCCTGCCCATCACAGGGGGGCTGGAACTACATGATTTTTAAGGTCCTTTCCAGCACAAACAATTCCCAGATTCTATGACTCTATACAGTCTTCAAAATATAATTATGAGACACAAAGAGGCATGTTTGTAAATCAGATAAAAATGCATGTACACAACTGGTTTTATAGTGTATCGATCCAGTTGAACAGATACAAGAAGTGCAAAAATTGCAATCAGCAATAGATGATAGGAGCTTTACATACTGATGCTTTTCTCATAGGTTACTTGTGGTGTCATAGAAGGTTAAATACTGATATATTTTTATATATACTACTACTTTAAAACTTCACAGACAATGACAACTTCTGTTATAAGGAACATTTGGTAACAATTTTATTTCAGCAAGTTGAAAAACCACTAAAAACATTGTATGCAGCCCTGCAAGGAGGAAAGAAATACATACTCATTGCTCTTTTATATTTTTTCTGAGGTACAGTGGAAACTGCTCATTCAGCAGTACTATGGTACAGTTGACTAGATGAACAAAAAGCCCTCACCAAAGCTGTCATTTTAATTTCTTACTCATTTTCTCTCTTTCTCTATTTCACAGTTGTTCTTGGAAAGGCTTATACCCCATCTCCTAGACAATGGCAACCCGCAAGTAAAAATTCTCAGTGTCAGAAATGTCTGACAGGGAAACGGAAAAAGGAAATTACTAGGAAGAAAACATCAGGCATCCCTTATCAGGACCTATGGATACTGGTTTTAGCAGCTACATTAAGAAAATTATGACACATGCTATAGCACTGCTTTTGCCACTTCTCCTAGGGCTGGAACAGTAAGATCCTGTCTCTGTGAAGGATTTTAAGCTCATCTTCTATGAGTGCATGAGTAACCATTCACGAGGCGAGCCTCCCTTATGGGGGCTCTTCCCAGGCCAGTGCTGGCCAGGGCGATGGCTGCTTCAAGGGCGCAGCAGCTCCCCTTCCCCCCAGCTCACCGTTCACCTGAGCTCGGATGGAGTAATTCGTACTGCACCAGATACAGGAGAACTCCTTGGAAGATGTTTTTCCAGCGAGACTTATTGTAGGCAGGTCTGAGGGGTCTTAGCGGGGGGGGAAGGGGGTTAGGAACACGCAGGAGGACCTCTCGGCTGAAGGGGCATCTTGGCAAGAAGCAGGTCACTGGAGGCGGGTCAGGGGTTATATTCAGGGAGAAGGTGGGAGGGAAGGGTGCTGTGTAACCAGCAGGGAGAAGAGGCATAGATGATAGAACGGGGGAAAAACCAACAGGAGTACATTGCGGGAGTGACATGGAGTGTTGGGTCAAGGGGGGTACAAAGCACAGAGAACTTTCTCAGCTTGGGGTGTTGCTGTACAAGCAGGCACTTTTTCATTTGCATAGAAAAGCAGTGAACTCTGGGAAATGAGGCTGGGCTTTCTCTCTAATTCAAACCAAGGCTTCCTCCCAGGGCAAACAGGCCTTGTCTCTACCATTACCATTTCCCACAACCATTCAAATAAAAAAATGTGCTGTTCTCAAAGAAAATTCAGAAACCCCTGCTTTTCAAAACAATCACAGATTTTTCTTGCTCAAGTCTGGTAATTTCTATAGAAAAACCTCCTTGTTCACTACAGTTTATGACACAAAATAAGACCTGAGAGAAAAGGTAATTTTTTAAAACTGGGAATATTTAGTTTACTGCATGCCAGGAGATGTCTGGCAAAACCCTTCTTGTTCTGAATAACCAATTTCTTTAAAGAAATAGCTCTGTCTTCATGCTTCCCTATGGACACAGTCAAAGTTTACACCACCTGGTGAACGGCATTTATTATCAAGAGCCATGAAATATTAGGATCAGGGCAGTGTCTGTAAGTGAAGTCCTATAGTTCATTACTCTGAGACATCACTGGTGATGGAATTCATGACATTTGAGAAGATTTCAAGAGTACTGAATTCAGGCTGCATACAGAATTGTAGCTTTCAGACTTGAAGGTGATACCAAAATTGGCCAGATAGAAAATTTCTAACACAGTTTTGAGTATTAAAAAGCAGGCATTCTTTATTGCAGTGAACTGGTCATTCAGAGGATCCTTCATCTAATTGAGTGTGCCAAGTATCAAGTGAACAGAGTTTTCATCATACACATTAATTACATATTCCTTAGCTCTTCCCATGCCATTGATGCATATGTATTACTTTATTTTACATAGTCCCACCCCTTATCAGAAGTGTCAATATGGTTCTTTGGGGATCTTCTTTGGTGGTCTTCAAAGTCCAGTGTCCTTTTGAGGAACAGGTAGCTGTTCCTCAACCCCCACTTTTGAGTAAGCACAATATAATTGTTTTGCATAACTTCTACTTGGTCAGCCTCTCAGAGAAGAGCTGGCATCCTGCTTGTCTTGCATAGCTTTTGCTTGCTTAAGTTACATTCTTTATCTACTTCTCCAAGGCTATGTTGCTTTGTTCTATTGTCCTTAGAGTAAAATGCTGTTTTGTTCTACTGTCCTTTCTAAAGTGTTAAAATCTAATTGCAAGATTGTGGAAAGTGGCAGAACAAATTAAATACATGAGACAGAGTTGAATATAACAGCCTTACTCTTTATTCAGATGCCTTACTATCTACAGGTTTTCTGGTTCGGTTGGGACAGAGTTCTGTTCTTAGTAGCTAGTACAGTGCTGTATTTTGGATTCAATATTTGAATAATGATGATAATGCACTGATATTTTAGTTGTTGTTTGGTAGAGCTTACCTTGAGTCAAGGACTTTTCAGTTTCCTGTCTTCTGCCAGTGAGGAGCTGCACAAGGAGCTGCAGGGAGCACAGCCAGGACAGCTGACCAGAACTGACAAAAGTGATATTCCATACCGTAGAATGTCATGCTCAATATGTAAATTGGGGTTGGTTTGTTTTGTTTTGTGGTTTTTGTTTGTTTTGTTTTGTTGGGTTTGGGGGTTTTTTGTTTGGTTTTTTTGGGTTTTGTTGATGATGTTTTTTGGTTTGTGTTTTGTTTTTTGTTTATTTCAGCAATTATCAAATTGTTCTTATCTTAACACAGGAGATTTATCTTTTCTATTCTTCTTCCCTTCAACATGGAGAGGAAGTGAAGATAGTGTGATCAGCTTGCGTGGTACTTAGTTGTTGGCTGAGGTTAAACCACAATATCAGGTCTGACAGAGGAAGAGGGGAATTTGATGGAAGACAACACAGCAGCCCTATCTTTATTTCTGAACAACTCTGCCTTTTCATAACAGATAGCATAAAACAACACTATGGGGTTGAGTGTAAGATGATGCACAATCAGACTAATCATGATCTGCCTGATAATAAGCACTGCCATCCCTGTTGCTTCAAGTGACTTGCTCTAGAGGTTTCCTAGGAGTTTTGAAAGTTACTTTATTTGAAATATTTTGTATTTGTTATGTGTAACTCTTAAATTTCCTAAAGTTCTTTTATTCTGCCTTTGAATGTTTAAAAGTTCTGTTATCTTTACTAATATTAGTAGGGAAACCAAAATTTGACTGAGAACTCCTTGGTTATTCATGCAAATATTTATTCAGTTCCCATACATGCAGAACTTTAAACATCTGCTGAGGCCATCGAAATTCATTTTTCTTCAGTGAATTATCTCTCTAAGGAGCTGTGAGCCAAATGTGCTTATTCAGATCATTCAGATGAAAACTTGCTAGCAGTGCAACCTTAGCTTTTGGCATATCAAATAAAACTAAACTCTTTCTTATATGTATTTTTAAACTGACTTTTCTTACATTAACAAAAGAATAGTAATGCCTTCAAATTATCTGTAGGATAAAAATTATGTTAGTGATGTGTGTGTGTGAGAGTGTGATGGGAAATACAGGCACAGGGAGAGAAGGAATAGCTTCCCGTGATTTTTGTATGACTTGTCCCTGTCTCAGATGAAACATCTGATTCCCTTAGAGACTCAGTTTCACTAAAATTTTAATATATCCTGTCACAGTGTTTTTAGCAACTACTGAATATCATAATAAACTGAGAACTGCAGACAGAAGCTAGGTGGGTTACAAAGAAGTATAATCTCTTAAAAATAACTCAACTGGTCAAAGAAATTTTGACACAACAGACATTCTGAAAGCAAATACTTGATACCAGTGTAGTACTATCCCAGGCAGGAACTCATTTGGGGATGCTTTCTCACAGTCCCTGTGAAATTCTGCAGAGCAACAACTCTCTCCTTACACAATTGGCTGCAACCAAACTCTTCTTAGACCTACCACACAGAGCACAGCTTTCTTGATAAAGTTGCACTGTGCTGGGCAGCTTATTTCTTTGTCCAGGGTACAAAAGGGCAGACCCATGGCTTCTAAGAGGAGATGGCATTCTTTACCTCCACTCTCAAGTCACAAAGGTTTACTGTTATACATGATTAAAGAGAGGGTCTGTCTTTTCGAATCTCACTGGGTATGATGATTTATGAAATAACTTTAAAACTGTGGTTGAAGAGGTGAATTACATGTTTTATTAGGTTAATACTGATGTTTTCACAACCAGTAGGTATACTGAGGTTATTCACACACCTTCTTGCATACCTATTCTTATGCTAGCTTAATGTTTGAGAGATGTGGTCTGTACTTGTGGTCTTTACTGAATATATAAGTTGGTCATGCAAGCCTAAAAATGGTTTCCCTAGGCCAGTACTTCATTTGTATGCTTAGCATTCAAGGAAATCGTGGCTTTCAAAGTGAAGACACTCAACAGAAAAACTTAAAATTTATTCAAATGACATGATCTAAAATTATGCATCTGAAAATCATACTTCAAGGTTTTGGATGAAAGAACCAGTTGAAAATATGGGCATCCAAAACTACATATTTGTATTGTGATCAACCTAATTTTTGAAGGTCCAGTGCTTATCTCTAGTGTGTGTAACAAAAGCTGTGAGTAAACTATATCAAGATTCTTACACAAAAGAATTTTTAAAAAAACGGAACCACAGAACACTGATTTTTTTTTATTCCCATTTGTTTAGGCATATTTGAATCAGTTCTCAATGCAAAAGAGAACATCTAAGTCAAGCCTTTTAATATTTGCCTGTTGCTAACCTGGAATTCAATATATGTGATGGTTCTACTACTGAGAAAACATCCATTTTGGTCCCTCTCTTTGCCAATACATTTTTTTCTGAGCCTTCAATTCCCCGGAAATACCCTGCAAATCAGCTGTGGGAAAAAAGATTGGATAAGAGAAATAATATTCATTTTCACAGCATCCTAATTGACGTGAGGGAATGCAGTTTTCATGTCTTCCTCAGCACATTGTCATAGCAATTTTTCCAGGCGCCTGCTATCATATTAGCTCAGTGAAATGATTCTGTCTTCATGCATTCAATTACACTAGTTCTGTTTCTACTTATAAAGAACCTAAAATAAATGGCAGGAAGTACATGTAGACTCAAATTAGGTGAATCTCTCCAATATGTAGGTTTTAAGATGTTTTGGTTTTGCTCTTCTTGTACAGAGAAAAGGTGCGAGCATAAGTATAGCTAGTATAAACATTGGCTATAGGAATGTGGAGTATTCATGGATAGATTAATACACATTGAAGACATGTCTGGAGGCTGAGTTTTAACTTGAAGAGTCAATATAAGCCTTTTTGCTTCTTTTCACATGTATACAATTTTAAGAATAAAATTATGCATCTGAAATATCTGTAGAATAATAAAAGGGCCCAAAGAAAAAAGCTGAGTGTATACAAATACATGCAAAACAGCTTCCACAGCAACATTGTCCTCAGGAGAAGAAACAATCATATTAGCAAAAACATACGGAAAACCCTGAAATTGAAAGATCATATGGATTTTAGAAGACACTAGATAATTTTGTGAAATAATATTATTCCCTGACTTCAAAATTTCTTTAGAATTTCACTGACTTCTTTTCTGGATATTTACAAAAGCATAGATATTGGTGGTTTGGGTTTGTTGTTGTTGTTGTGTTAAAGAAAGACTACTGATAGAAAGTGAAGCGTTTGAATGCACTTAAATTAAAATGCTTGCCGATCTTAATTATATTTCTTGATGTAGGTTCATTCAGTGACATTACATGCAGCCACGTGATTAAATAGTTCTTCCCAACTTCATCATATAAGCTGGGAAAACTGTCATCAACCACTTAAGGACTTCCTTAAGCATTTGCTTTATGCCAAACAATGTTAGTTAATCACAATATAGGTAGTAAAGCTCCCTACAGGCAGTAAAGGTGCAACCTTTTCTAACAGAAAATGATGTCACAACTGATTAGTTAAAGTAGAGACCGGACAGGCAACAGAAGTTTATTAATAAAAGAGCAAAACTCATACTAATATTTTGCAGACAGCATTTTATTTGAAAATTATAATTCCAGACATATCAGTTAAGGTTCATTTGGGCTGTTTTCAAGAGATGTGCAGTGGGTTGATCTTGGCTGACTGCCGGATAACTACAGTCACTCTCTCATTCCCCCTCTACAACAGGAGAGGGGCGGAAATAAGACAAACAAAAGCTTGCAGGTCAAGATAAGGACAAGGAAATCAAGTATCAAATACCATCATGAGCAAACCATACTCAACTTGGGGAAAATTAATTTATTGCCTATAAAAATAGAGATGAATTAAAAGACTCTTAGAATCAGTAAAAGTTTTAGGCTGGCAGGGATCTTCAAAAATAATCTAGTCCAATTCTCCTGCCATGGGGCATCCTTCACTAGACCAGGTTGCTCAAAGTCCTATTCAACCTAACCTTGAACACTTCTAGGTATGGGGCATCCACAAGTTCTCTGGGCAACCTGTGCTAGATTCTCACCATCGTCATTAAAAAAACAATTCATATCCAATACTAATTTACTCTCTTGCATTTTAAAATAATTTTTCCTCTTCTTGTCATAATAGGCCCTGGTGAAAAGCCTCTTGCTTAGTTTCTTGCAACACCACTTTAGGGCCCCTTATAAGAAAGGCTGCAATAAGGTCTACCAAAAACTCTCATCTCTAGGCTGAACAACTCCAACTCTTCTCAGATTTTCTTCACAGAAGAGGTGTTCCAACTCCCCAATTATTTTTGTGGCCCATCTCTAGACCTGCTTCTAGTAAGTCCTGTGCAGGGGATCCCACAGCTGGACGCAGTACTCCAAGGGGGGGGTCTCATCAGAGCAGAATAGAGAGGGGGAACCACCTCTGTGTACCTGCTGGGCAAGCTTCTTTCTACGCAACCCAGATGACCATTGACTTCCTGGATTGCAAGTGCAGACTGCCAGCTCATGTCCAGTTTTACATACACCAGTTTTTTCAAGTTGTGTTCCATAGGGCTGCTCTCAATCAATTCATCCCCCTGTCTGTATTGATACTGAGTTTTTCCTTGACCCACATGCAGGGCATTTTACTTGTTAAATTTTGTGGTGTTCAGATGGGCTCATTCCTTAAACTCGTCAAGGTCCCACTGGACAAAATCTGTCCCCTTAGGAAAATCAACTGCACCACTTAGCTCAGTTGGTCTCTGCCACTTCTGCCTACTCACACTTTTCACTTGCTCGCTCCACTGTGGTGGACTACAGTCCATCAGGGCTAACATACCCTAGTGTGGACTCCTCCTGGGCTGCAGGTCTGTTAATGACTATCTGAATAAATGAATCATTTAGGTCTGGAGGAGAGACTACTTATGCTAGAAATGGTAACCCCCTGAGCTAAAATCAACAATCCCCTTTTCCTCACTCAAATACTTTTAAGTGCAACATCTTGTCTAGGGTGAGGAAGCAGAAGTCTGTACTTTAACGCTAGGTGGAGGAAAGAGGTGTATGTATACTGCCTAAAACAAGTGCCTATTTTAATAGGCACCAATTATCTTCCAGCACTTCAGAGAGTTTCTATCTCCAAGAAGTTATTTAGAGTGCTGGAAAGAGTCAACAGCTAGTTTTGCAAGAGTGGTGCCCTCAAACAAATTCTGTAGACATCTGCCTCTCTCTTCTGAGTATGCTGTTATCCTACATTTCTAGTTTTAGACTTTTATTTAAATGCCTAAAGATGGTAGTGAGAAATCATTTGGTCCTTTTGGAATGGTGAAGACAGAAATATTGTGTTATACAAATAACCACGTTTCTTTTATTTTTTTCTCACAATATATACTGATGCATGTTTAATAAAATTTCTGAATTAGAGAATTTGAAAGGTGCTTGAATTTTTTCCCTTCAATTTATTATCCCAAAGTATAAATCAACCTTTAAAGAATAAATTGCTTTCATTTAAAAATAAGTATAACATTTTTTTGTGTAATTCTGAGCAATAAAAATCATACTGTGGTAATGAGAATAAAATTGCAGCAGTAGTCAGGCTGGCAAAGGAGTAAATTAGAAAAAGCATCTTAATACATACTGATACTATTCAAATAATGCATACAATTAATATAACAGGATGTTGACTGCATTTAAGTATCACAATGAGTAGTGGGATTTAGATGCTGCAGAAAAGGCACAATCTTTCAGAGCTAATGTAAATATGTCACTAGATGCTTTCAGCCTACTACTGCTTTTATTTTCCATTTTAATACACGAAATAATTGAAATAATTAAAAAACATGGATGAAAGTACAAACCATACATATATAGAATCACAGAATCATAGAATGCTTTGGATTGGAAGGGACCTTAAAAATCATTTAGTTCCAACACCTCTGCCATAGGCAAGGATGATAATTGAGAAAAGTCTAAAAATGTGGTTTGACCCTAATGCTCAAACTGTGGGTTTTTTGTTGACACAGGTGGAGCTACCTGAATAAAGAAAAAAAAAGGTGTACTGGGGAACTGCCAGTGAAAGTTTCTGTGGCAAGTTTGACTGACTGTTTTCTTATACCTACCTGAATTTTGGCTCTGAGGTAAGTAAACACAGACAGATTGTCATTGATTCTGCCTCCTTATATCCCGAATAGCTAAAGACATTTGATTTCACGTAAGCTTTTTACTCCTTCGTATCAATATTTATTCATATGTACAACTCAGTCTTTCCAGCACAAATGAGGGCTTTGGAACTGAGCAATGTGCTGAATATTCTTCAAGGAAAATGACAAGATAACACATCTTTTATGGTTTTACTTTGTACATATTTATGTAATTGGAAGTATATTATAGAGGCATTCACAGAAAATGTATCCTGATCAAAGTGTGTTAGTTTGAAAAAAATTTGAAAGTATTTACAGAGAAAAAGAAAACACAATAGTTATTTCTAACTCCAGTGAAGTACAGTGTTAAGTATGTCTTACTGGGTAAGAAGGATAAAATTCTAAAATTGTCATTCTGACATGCCATTTATAAAGTCTTTAAAACAGAACCTCCATTCATCATTTCTGACAGATTTTGGTGCGAATAGTAGACCCAAGATATTCCTACTAAATGCATCTGTTCCCTCAAATGGTTTTTCTCTTAAAGACAGGAAATTGCACACTACAGTCTGAAACAGGAAATAAATTGAAAGCTAAAGACATTGAACAGGGACCGAAAGGAAAGAGCTGTTGATAATTTTGTCCTACATAAACTCTTAGCCATCATCAAGATGAAATATGTGTAAAACTTTATTCACTAGCAAACTGGTGATGTCAAGTGCACAGCACAGTTTTTGTGATTGTAAGTCACTTTGTGTTTCCATAGTCAGCCAAAAAAGAGAAAAATGACCATTATGTGCAATTTTGATTTTTCTGAGTTAACACAAGATGTGATGTTCTTTATATAAGGAGATACCTTCTTGCGCTTTAGCCCTTAAAAAAATCATGAAAAAACACAATACCTGTAGTTTCTGCTCTGAACATGACACATACTAATTCCTCTGTGTGGTTCTGGAATTCTACTAGTTTTTTTCTCATTTGTCCACCTCTGGTGATTTTAGTGCCAGGCTCAAAATACCTATTTTTGTAAAACTCTGTTACTTTATAAATAGTCTGGCCAACACACAAGAAGCGACCTTGTCATCTGGAGGACTAGAAACTCGCAAGTCCCACTGTTCCAAAGCAGAACTTTATAAAAATTTAGTCTCGTCTCCCTACCTTTGTATGAAAACTATATAATGAAAGTGCTCAATAGCATATGAAATAAATATGCAGTTTTAAAAATGGGATTTTGTTTGCAATGTGTTTCACAATGAGCCTATATAGCATATATACCCTGAGATATTTGAAGGAAACAATGAAAATTTCTCTGAAAAAACTCAGAATATATTTTAATGGTAAAATCTGTGATAAGAACAAACTCTTTAACCTATGTGATACATTTTTATGGTAATATTTGTGACAAAGAAGGAAAACGAGGTGACAGATTCTTTGTTTACTATCACTCCAACTAGCATTCAGCAACAAAGTAATACAGGATGATTCTTCTCAAATTACATTAAGATAGAGATAATTTCCCTACTTATTTTCTATTTAGAACCACACGCAAATAAAGCCTCTTAGTGTACAGCTTCATTAAAAAAACAAAAAAAACCAAAAAACAAACAAACAAAAAACCCAAACAAAAAAAAAAAAAAAAAAAAAAACCCCCCAAAAAAAAAAAAAAAAAAAAAAAAAAAAAAAAAAAAAAAAAAAAAAAAAAAAAAAAAAAAAAACCCTCCAAACAAACAAAAAGACCAAAACAAAGAGAAACTGGTTGCAATTGTTGTCAAAAAACCCCAAGTTGTTATTTCAAGTAACAGCAACAAAGAGTACTTTCCAACCCTTAGGTACTACAGGGATTTTCCTCCCTATGACAGCTGGCACATAATTCTATAAAATGTTGAGTGCTTTTTTTAAATCCATGTATAGAATTCTATTTGGTCTAGAAAAGGAATATTTTTGTTGTTATTCACTATAGAAATTATGTTTGCCCTTTTATTTCTTTCAAGTATAATCAAAGACTTTAAAAAGTAAAAGGCTGTTCTGAAGGACATGTTTTGCAAAATTTGCATCAAATATATTGGCATCATATGCCAGAGAAAGTTGATAGCGTATGTTTTACCAAAACAACATCATTGCACCAAACCACTTCCTGATGATTATTAATCCATTACCAAAGTTCTGATTCCTATTCCTTCTTCTGTAAACACTGGTGCTTCTTAAATTACATTAATGTGTTTTTCTGGAGAATGAATGTATAAATTAATATTTCATACTTGTGTTTTGTTCCCAAAAGCTAAGATTTGTGAATACTCACCCCATTGGAATTCTTTTGCTGTCAGTTGTGGCATTTTGATTTTGTTTTTCTCAGCACACTTCTATGTTAAGGATGTAGCACTGTCTCATGTGGGTGAGAGCTACCATGGTATCAATCATGATAAGTAAAGAGGGTTGTTCTTGAGTGTTGTATTTTTCTCACAGAAGGAGGTAAAGGATGGGTAACTGTTCTAAAAGTTAACAGTGGCTGTCTTCCATTGCCAATTTTTTTTTCCTAACTGACAGGCCTTGAATGCAACATAAATATACCAGGAGTCCAAAAAAGTGCTTTAAATAATAAATAACCTTTTAAAAATAACTAAGATAGTAATTAAAAATATGGTCTGCAAAAGACTTTTTTCTTTTCCCTTGTGGCAACAGAGATAAGATCCCAAAGAAACTGCAATGTCAGCCCAAACCCTGAAAAACTTTCACTAGAAGCTTTCCAAAAGAAATTTGATCTGAGATGGGCCACATGGAATGCCAAAGAGGAGGAACAAAACCTAACCAAACAAAAACCAACCAAACAAAAAAAATTCAGAAAGTTAAAATATATCTATTTATTTATCTATATTTGTCTTTTTAAAGGGGTATCTAGCCTCTGACTGAAAATATTTGGGTCTTGGATTTTTTTATTTGTTTGCCCCTTTTTTCCTCCAGATCTGATTTGTTCATTGATAGATTTTTAGTCTATATTCTGCTCAGAAGAGAAATTGGCACATTTATGAAATATTTGAATAGATATTGCCATACAGATGTCAAATAATAGCACATCAAAGGCATTCCTCTTCACACAAGAAACATAGCATTTCTCTATAAAGATGAGGCTTCATGTGCAAGTACTTGACAAACTGCTTTATTCTTTGCCTGTGAATGTTAGTTGTGGTCATTTGGGGACTATAGTACAGCCCTTGCGTCTCCAGCATCTCTAATGTTTGCCATTTAAACTAATTTTTAAATGCTTGGTTCCATTCTGGAACTGTCACTGCTGAGATGAAGGGCCTAAGCTATTTTTACAGGGTCTTGAGAAAGTCTGGTGCTAGAGAATAGACTTCACCTGCTGGCAGCATATGTGAAAACATTACTAACTTAACAGAAAAAAAATATTCTGGTTTTGTAAAACTCCTGTTTGCAATTGCTAAATTTAAAAATTCCAGCTTTGTAGTAGAAAGTGATTTTTTTTAAGTCTCATCCTTAAGGTAGCCAACATGTAAAATAATTCTTATTGAAGTAGAACATTATGATTTATTGAGAATAAAAAAATAATTTGCTTTGGATATTTAAGAAAGGATTTTTACATAATGAACATTTTGTATATTCTGACTTTATTTTTCCCCTAGTTTGTGAAAAATGATTTTTTGAAAATGTTTAAATTTTCTGCAGGTTATGGGAACTATTTTATTCCTTAATCTTAATATCATCACAGAAGAAGCATAGTCAACAAAAGTTCTACTAGGAGTTCCTAGAAGAGACAACATTTTGGATACAAAGTATCAAAACTGATAAAGAAGAATGTTATAGTGATTCTTTGTCCTACATGCCCTCTTTGGTCTCATTAGATGGTCATGTCATGTCATTTCAGTGTTCTGCTTTATTGCAGTCTGGTATTTTAGTTCTCTGTGCTTTTTTTTTTTTTTTTCTACTTTCCAATACAGTGATGGCACAGAGGATATGGCCAGCTCCATGAGCATAGCCACAGGAGTAAAATACGGTTGGGTCACATGGATAAGGAGATGATCTTCTTTTGTGTCTGCTCCATGTCAACAGCTCTAGCGGTACCACAGTAATGAATGGTTGCCTGGGGGGAGAAGAAGCTATCCCATCAGAAAGCACCACAAATAGGGCTCCTCTGTGAAGGTGCCAAGTAAGTGACCCCAGTGCAGGTTGGGGGCTCACTGAGAGAGCTTTTGCCAGCTCTGAGCTGAGCCAAACTGGAGGTAGTAACAGGATCTGTTGGCAATCCAGGGATCATTCATCCAGGATGAAGTCACAAGTCACTAGGGTCTATTCAAGAAGTCCAATGAGGAACAGCAAAAGCCAGAGCTAGAGACAATCTGCCTGTAACATAGGTCCAAAATGACAGCGATAAGGCTACACAGAGTGCAGATATAGTCGCTAAGTCAGGTCATGGAGTGTCCTGGGTAACCCAAAATGTTACTATATTCCATATCTATCTGTTCCTAAAATTGCTATTGCCTCTTTAAGCCCCAGCCTGCAGGTTGAGGGAGAGTGCCCGGGCCTTTTAAAAAGGTGGGTCACCCAAGCAGAGTTCTCTTGGTTCTGGCTCTTTGCATTTTGTTCTTGCAGGGAGAGTGTGCAGCGACAGTGCAGGCAGAGGCTTCCCTGTGGTTTTCAATCTCAGGGGGTTGTTTCTGACACGTTTCAAGACAGCAGTAATAGCAACCCTGCATTTCTCACTCAGAAACTGTTTCAGAGTGAATTTTACAACACCTGTTGGCAGTACGAAGCCAGAGCAGGTTAGGGTTGGACCATGGTATGCCAGCACTCAAGAGTGCATTTCTCTTCCTCCCCTCCATTGGGGCAAGACCCAAGACAGCAGCACCGACACCAGTGGCTTGGAGGCTGCAGTGCCGACACCGGTGGATCCAGCCACCAGAGCATGCCACCTGCCTTTGCTGATGGAGCTCCTGCCACCAGAACAATAAGGACTGGGGGGTGGGCTTCTGCCGTCTTTCCTCTGTGTATCCCCATACATGGTTGGCTGCAGAGGCGACTATCTTAGGGGAGAGGTTTCTTCGCCATTTTGAACAACTTTTTGCAGTACAGGCAGTCCCTGAGATTTCAAAAAATTTGTAATTAGTGTTTATTTACTGTTATTTTTTTCCTGTTGCTGTTTCAGTTTTTAGTAAACTGTTATTTTTTTCACTTATATATACTTGTATTTGTCTCTACTTATTGGTGGAAATAGATTGGTTAAAACTAAAGGGGAAGTAACTAATTTTGGAGGATCTGCCTCTTAAACTGTCTTAAAACAAAGTATGGAGGAATGGGGTTGAGCTTCAGGTGCCCAGAATGTAGGTCAGGCAGGGTCTGTATAAAATTTACCCTACCATGGAAGGTCTTAGTGACCAATTGGAACAGTTCTTCATTTACACTTCCCAGGTTGAAAGGGAATAGGTAATTGTGTAACACAACAAGGAAAACTCTTAAATTAAGATGGAGAATTTAAGGGTACTGTACTCCACCCCTTTATGCAATTAGAAATACCAAGTAGAGGCAATGTCCAATACCAGGAATGCAGTTATGTAAACAGTAGATAACGTGCCAGTAGACAGCATTTGGGAAGCTATAGAATACTTGGGGGAATGTGTTAAGCAATGACATATGATGTGCATGGGGAATGGGAGGACTCTCATTGAAACAAATACATTCTTATATCAAAGGAAGCATTGAACAGAATTTCGTGTGAGAAGGAAGACTAGGGACGAAGATGATAAGATGATGGTGTGATGGTGTTTCTAATCATGGTAATCACAATCTTGTCTGTGGTGTATGTTTAAATAGAAAGGAAGTAAATAGCCAAAGTAGCAAAAGTGTTACTGGTTTTGCTGCTCCGGGGTTTGGGGTGGGTGAGCCCGTTTTTGGAGGGGAAAAAGTTTTTCTTTGGTTTATGCACACTAGCTTGCTTGAATTTGGTAAATTTTGTAAAGTAAGGCAGAAGCTGACAGAAAGTTTTAAAATCCTTTGGCATATTTTAGTTTTGCATCTCTGAAACTCCTCTTAGTCCCTGCTTACCAGTCTTTTTTTGAGGTACCTGTCTCAAGGTTTGTTTGCATGTGAACCTTGCTTTTCAGACACAGCAAACGGTAACAGAAATGTGACAGCTTGGGCTTTGAACTTCAAGCAAAATGTATCCTGGGCATTTATATATATAATTCATGCTTCTCTCTGCCAGAACAGATATATGTTAGTAAAGTCACAACTGTTTCAAATTCTTCAAAGCATCTTTTTTCATTTTCTCACAGGCCTCTCTGAGTTTAGAAGTTCCATGTAAATCAGAAAATAGTTTTATAGTTTTACATCCTGAATGATGTGCCATTCTAGTTTAAGAATATCTGTGTTTAATTTTGGATAGGCATATTCTCAAGGGTACATTTGATTTTTTCCTATAATTATATGAATAAAAATTACCTCCTAGATTCTTCTTCCTACTGCTGAAAGGGCAATAGAATCACTTCTGGTGCCAAACTCAAAAA